>PVJC01009157.1:0-46604 GCA_004026665.1 Murina feae | reverse complement strand
GAGAGAGAGAAGGAAAGAAGGAAAAAAGGAAAGAAAGAAAGAAAGAAAGAGAGAGAGAGAGAGAGAGAGAGAGAGAGAGAGAGAGAGAGAGAGAAAGAAAGAAAGAAAGAAAGAAAGAAAGAAAGAAAGAAAGAAAGAAAGAAAGAAAGAAAAAGAAAGAAAGAAAGAAAGAAAGAAAGAAAGAAAGAAAGAAAGAAAGAAAGAAAGAAAGAAAGAAAGAAAGAAAGAAAGGGAGTAGGGGGAGAAAGGAAAGGAGGAAGGAAGGAAGGGAGGGAGGTAGGAAGGAAGTCAGATGTGAGGTAGGTAGTTACTGGATCAGCAGGACAAGTGACAGGATGATATTGCTGTCCAAAGTATGAGGATAACAGCAGTGAATACGTCTGAGCAAAAAGATCTAGACAAGTACTGTTCAATGTCCAGCAGAAATATAATGCAAGCCTCATTATTTTCTAGTAGTCAGAACTAGAAACAGATAAAATTAATTTCAACGATATATTTACTTAGACTAATATATCTAAAATACTGTAATTTAACATGTAAAAATTATTGAACTCAAGACCTTCAGATTATGAGACTGACGTGCTGCTTACTGTGTTAAGGAGGGAATTGTGGTACAACTACACAATGGAATACTATGCTGCTGTAAAAAAGAAGGAATTCTTACCATTTGCAGCAGCATGGATGGAACTGGAGAGCATTATGCTAAGTGAAATAAGCCAGTCAATGAAAGAAAAATACCACATGATCTCACTTGTTTGTCGATAATAAAGACCATTATAAACTGGGGAACATAAATAGATACAGAGGCAGAACAGCATTGAACAGACTGTCAAACTACGCTGGAAGGCTGGAGAGGGTTTGGGGGGAGTTAAGAGATCAACTGAGGACTTGTATGCATTTATATAAGCATAACCAATGGACACAAGACACTGGGGGATAGGGGAGGAGGGGGGAAGGTCAAGGGAAAAAATGGAGACTTATCTAACACTCTGTAAAATAAAAAATTATTGAGATATTTTACATTTTGTAGTATGTCTTTGAAATCCATTTGCTACCTGGAATGTACTTGATAGCTATATGTGACTGGCATTAATTATAATGAACAGCAGAGATCTAGATCACAAAGTCAAGAGCACACATACTAATTATGCTTCCTCCTCATTGACTTATTTTACACACACACACACACACACATTCTTCCTAGCTCCAGCACCAACAATCTCATCCCAGAGATTTCTGTGTGTATAAGATATTTAGTTAACTTTGAAAAGATAGTTATTATTTATTATTATTATTACTATCTCTTCATGAATTTTATGAGGCATATTGTTTCCCAACATTAGGAGAACATAGATTATTATAAGCAATATAAATGGTTAAAATTTCCTACATCTTGTAGAACATATTCTAGTGGAAAGAACACAGATAATCTAAACTAATAAAAGTGTAATATTGAAATTAACCATCTCTTTGGGACAGGTAAGCCACGCCCACCAGCCAATCAGAGCAACAATATGCAAATTAGCCTAGCCAAGTGGCGGAGGCCTCAGCCCGAAAGAGGCCTCACACAGGGTCCAGCCATAGCGCAGGATGGGAAGAGCAAGCAGGCCAGTGGCCAAAGCCGTGGGCAGGAGGAGCAGGGCGGGAAGAGGCTGCGGCCTGGAATCTATCATTGCGGGGCACACACACAGGCCTCCGTGGCTCCCTGTGTGTGCCCCAGCCACCCAATGGCTTCCTAGACGGAAGCCCAGGGTGGGACCAGCCAGCCGCCCCAAGGCTTCATCCTGGAAAGCTATCGGTCCCCAGGGGCACACGTGGGGAGGCTTACATGCGGGGAGGCCTTAAGCCTCCTCGAATGTGTCATGGCCACCCGATCGCTTCCCAAGCAAAAGCCTGGGGGCGAGACTAGCCGCTGGCCCTGAGGCTCCATCCTGGGAGGCCATGGGGTGGCCACGGCCTCCCAATCGCTTCCCAGGCGGATGGCCCTGAGGGTCAATAGGAGCTGTGAGCAGCCTGAAAGCGGTCCTCAGCCCCTCTCCCAGGCTGGCCAGGCACCCCAGTAGGGACCTGAACCCTGAAGGGACTGTGGCCAGCCTGAAAACTGCCCTCAACCCCTCACCCAGGCTTGCCACACCCCCATGGGGTGAGGGTGCCCACTGGGGAGCTTGGCCAGCCTGCAAACAGACATCGGCCTCTCACCCAGGCTGGCCAGGCACACCAGCAGGTGAACATCCCCAGAGGGGTCCCAGACTGCAAGAGGGCACAGGCTGGGCTGAGGGACTCTCCTCAACCCCCCAAGTGCACAAACTTTTGTGCACCAGGACCTAGTATAACATAAATATGCAAAAAATATAATATGGTATTGACTGAAAGGTAATTCTTTCTCTCTAGGATGGCATCTGAAGACTTAAGTAAATCCAGACACTTTCTGGCAGTGTCTAGAATATGGTAGGTATCCAATAAATATTTTTAAATAAATAAATAACAATCGATGGAAGAAGCTCATGCCCTGTCATTGTCTGCAGAGCATCTGATTAAATATATACATTGTCACATCTGGATGTCTGCTATGGACCTCACCCCCATCCACATTTTCTTCCACTGAGATACCTTCATCCCCATCTACTCACAGGAAGTAGGGTCCATAGGACCAGGCACCACCAAGACCTCATCACAACTATGAGTGCACTTCAGGTCTACTGCCCCTTCCCAGGAGCACATGCCTATTTAGGTGTTCTTCTGTGACTACGTGGGTTCCAGAGTTTAAAGGCGCTGCTTGGGTTGCCTTCAGGCAATCTATCTCCTTGATCCCATGCCATGTGCCTATAGATTTCTAAATGGAAATTGGAACACAGGTTCATCATTGACACATGCAGTTGGGGTAATCTCTTTCTCCCTTCTCGAGAGTTTACCAGGAAGTGGACAGGGAAGTAGAGCACAGCTTTTCTTAGAACCCTCAACCATATCTAACTTTTTATTTTTTTGATTAATCCTCACCAAGGATATTGTTTCTATTTATTTTTAGAGAGAGTAGAAGGAAGGGAGTAAGGGGAGAGAAAGATGAGAGATAGGAACATCCATGTGAGAGAGACACACACCCAAATCTGGGCTGAGATTGAACCTGCAACCCAGGTATGTGCTCTTGACCGGGAATAGAACCTGCAATCCTCTGGTGCACAGGAGAATGCTAACCACTTAGCTACCTGCCACGGCCATGTCTAACTTTCTTGTCTTACCCAGAGAGGATCTGTATCTCTTCTGTGGGGGTTGGGAAGTTCATAATTAACAATGAATAAATTATCAAATGCAATATTTTGGTACAATTTCTTAAATGATGCATAGGCTTCCTACACAACCAATCACATTTAGCTTAGGCAATCTTAAACTTTAGAAAATGGTACTATTTTGCTCTCTATTTTAATTTTTATTTCTAGTGTTTGGACTTGTTTATATGCTGAGGATAAACAGGAGAATAAAAACAGAAAACCATGTTAACTTATACTGATTTTTCACAAGACAGCCATGCTTTCTGCTCCACAAGATACTACATAAAAGAGAAAAACGCTACTGAGTTGAACATAGTGACCTGCAGAGGAATACACAAAACACTCAGATACCTCATCTTCTTTTTTAATATATTCGCACATACGCATTATGTATACTCTGGGGTTTATATACTTTTCCTGTTCAAATTATCAAAGAAAGCAATTCAAATATCATAAATATCTGAAAACCAGAGACATTAAGTTAAAGTAATAAAATCTGTTTAAAAGAAATGAGAAAGCACATGATGGCTCCAGGGGAAAAGGCCTCAGAGCATATATGGCGTGGTGTGCACCACAAAGACAAGAGTGCTAGAATAGCAGAAAGGAGGCAGGCCTCCACAAGCCTCTGTCCGATGAGGATGGCTGCAGAGGGTGCAGGGCACAGAGCTGCCAAGGAACAGCACTCACTACCCAGCATCCGTGTGTCGACTCTAATGACACAATTTTGCCTTAATACTAATGATGTCCTAGCCCAGCCAGTGTTGCTCAGTGGGTGAGCACACACTCAGGAACAAAGAAGTCACTGATTTAATTCCTGCTCAGCGTACAAGTCTGGGTTGTGGGCTTTATCCCTGGTGGGGGCTGTGCAGGAGGCAGTCAACGAGTGATGTTTCTCTCTCATCGATATTTCTATCTCTCTATCCCCCTCCCTTCATCTCTTTCTAAAAATCAATAAAAACACATTTTTAAAGTATAAAACAACGATTCTTTCAACGAACAGACACATTCTCAGAATTTTTTTAAATGCTCAAATTATAAGGTAAGAACTCCTTCAGTGAAGAAAAAAAAAAGATAGCCCTAAAATCTTAGGTGTCCTTTCTACCTAACTAATGACAGATACAGATGGCCCCTCACTCATGATGGTTCACTTAGAATTTTTCTACTTTTCAATGGTGCAAAAGCAATACACATTCAGTAGAAACGGTACTTCGAATTTTGAATTTTGATCTTTTCTCAAGATAACAATGTGTAACACAATACTCTTTTGTAATGTTGGCAGCAACAGTGAGCACATCTCCCGGTCAGCCATGCATTCTCAAAGGTAAACAACTGAAACTGTATGGTGACTGCATTGCCAGAGTTCTTGCACACTGTGCTCTGAGCAGGTTAACCTAGGACATTCAGTGGGTTAGGTATGTTAAATGCATTTCCAACTTGTGATCTATTTCATTCAAGATGGGCTTGTCTGGATGCAACCCCATCCTAAGTCGAGGAGCATCTATAAACAAATATAAAATGTGCAGTTAATTCAGCTTCTTTGTTTTCATCCAGATACTTGGTATTGGCAAGTCTACACCCAACAAAACAGTTGATTCAGCCAACTCAGAAGCAAAAACAAGAAGTTGCATCAGTCATGAGTTATGCACACAAAATCATCAGCAATGAGAATCTTGCTAATCAACCAGTTGTCAAGGAGCTTTGAAAATGTAGCCTAATCAGCACACAGCAAAGTTCCTATATCATCGATGCATTTGCCTATTTCAAAGAATTCTACAGCAATCATAGGAGAGAGACATCTATTTTTGAATGCTAGCATGTATTAGGAAAAAATCCAGAATGATTAAATCTTCTGGCATGTATTTCAGCTATTACAGCTGTTTGCAATATATATGTCTACATCTATATTTGAAATCTCTGCTCTTGCCATTCACCATCTGCCCATAGATGGGTGAAATGGCTATGGTTTTTGTTCATTGCTTATGAAACTTCACATAGAAATCTGCCAAATCTGTATTACTTTTCCTAGTATTTTTCAAACATCGAATCAATATCCCAGAAATGTTAAAGAAGAAAAGTATAGGCTTTCAAAGCCACCTGTTTCACTTGCCATTTCCATTAGAAGAGGTGTAAAATCCCTCTCGCATTAATTTTGGTCATCTAATTTTAATTAACTATTTCATAATACTCTGAATATCCAGAAAACTGGCTTCCAGATCTCAAACCTCTAGTGGGGGAAGAAATCTAGAAACACTGAGACAGTATCACAAGCCCCAGAGTCACAGAAGAGCCCCTTGCTCATTGCTATCTAATGGCAGAATCCTGACCTCCCACTCAGTCATTTTCTCTTAAGACAAAATTCTCACACTTTTTGATTCTCTGATGGCTAGCTCTCAGTGGACTTATGAGACTAAAATGAAAAAGAAATGTATTCTTCTAGAGGAGAACAGATGAAAGAGGGAAATATGAGCAAGGCAACGGGGAGATTGAAAAGTTGAAAACCATGCCATGAATTTTGCTGAGTATTATAACTCAGCATGGTAGTGAATGCTCCCAACAATGTTCCTGAATCATTTCTAAAAGCCATTATATTTAGAGACCGCCACGTAAAACTGAAAAAACAAAATCAAAATATTTAAATCTATTTCAATCAATATTGTTTAAAATTTATAAACTTGGGCAGTTTAAAATTTAAGCTCCAGTTAACAATAAAATTTATTCATTTATGTGAAAAGTGTGCACTAAGGTACAAGTTTAAAAGCCACTTCTATAACAGAATAATTATGTAAAAATCTATATTATAGCATTAATATCCATAATTTAAAACCATGTAGATTCAATTAAAGTCCAAAATTCCAATCTCAAGAATTCTCCCTAAAATAAAAACTCCCCAACCATGATCTGAAACAAAGCTCCATGCCAGAAGATTATTCTCATACTTTTCACAGACCATACTTTTATGAGACCACTGAATACAACTAAAATTTTAAAATAAATATTATAAACATTCAGTTTCTTCTGTCTCTGTTGAGTTATTTCTGAATAAATGTGGCAATGGCACAATTGTTCTATGACAACAGAAGTTGATTCTATGTATCTGGGATTAATTTTTTTCACTTCAGATTAATCATTCTTTTTTTAAAAAATACATTTCTTTATTGATTTCAGAGAGGAAGGGAGAAAAGGAGAGAGATAGAAACATCAATGATGAGAGAGAATCATTGATTGGCTGCCTCCTGCACACCCCTTACTGGGAATTGAGCCCACAACCCAGGCATGTGCCATTGGCCGGAATCGAACCTGGGACCCTTCAGTCCACAGGCTGACGCTCTATCCACTGAGCCAAGTTGGCTAGGGTGATATTAATCATTCTTTAGAACCACTGGCAGATTGGTCACTAATCCTGAGGTCTCCTGTCAAGCCCTGCGGGTGGAAGGCATGACCTGAGGTCCCCTGTCAAGCCCCATGCAGAAGGTGGGTGGGCAAGCAGCCTCAGGTCCCTGCTGATTGCTCCTTAAGGCTCATTATGGGAACTTAGCCTCAGCTGTGGGTGCAAATTGACCAGAGTGATGGTCAATTTGCATATTCCCTCTTTGTTATATAGGATAATTTTCCTTTTATTAAGAAATTCCTATCCTCATATTACTTATCCCATAAATATTTTTAAACCTACATTTGAAAAGAAATGTCAATACTTATAACTGAAGACTCAATATTCTCCAATTTAATTTTGTAAGTAAACAAGTCCCTTCTTAACTGACTAATATCATCAGATGGTCAGGACTTCCACCTGGCTCACAGTCAGAAGTGTAATTACACCTCCAACAAAAGCCAATCAACTCGACAGACACATTTATTCTTTCTTGCCAAATTTGTAATGATAGAGGGCTTATTTGACAATAAGTTTATTGAAGGGCAATATATCTCTGATAAAATATTTTGTTTAAACTTGTCTTCCTTTTTAGAATTTAGGAATTTGCTCTTTTATAGAGCAGGAAATATTTTCCTATTAAATATGCATTTATTCATAAATATATTGTCTTTATAAACATTGAATCTGAATTAACTCAAGATTTTACCACTAAAGAGAAAGCTAAAATACTTCATTACATATATTTCAGATATGCATCAAATGAGGATGATAGTTTTGTTTTCTCAGGTACATCTAGTTCAGTTTTGCTAAATAACAAATTTAAAAGATTTGAGTCTCTCCTTTATAATAACTCAGTGTTTACTATAGATCTCTAAGTCACTCAGCATATGATGTTGAGATGCTTAGCATAGAAACTACTTCACCGAAAGTGGGACATAAATCTTTGCGGAACCAAATTGAAACAAACTGTGATACACACTTAAACAGATCAATGATAATGTAGGATAATGATTGGTTCAATAGAAGTCCAATAGATTGATATGGTAAAATAGAGCATGTAGTAACTAATGCTGAATGGGGAGTTAAGGTTTAACCAAAGAATTTGCAATTGAACACATTCATAAAACATTTATTTTAGAACCTAAAAGAAATTAAAAAAAAAAACACAAAAAATTTAAAATATGACTTTGGCTGGCTTTGTGTGGGGATTTATTTTGCTTTTCTTCCTTCAAGTTTCTGATTATCATTTTAACTGATTTTGAGTTTGTAGCTTTACTGGGTATGGTTGCAATCACAATGATCACTTTAGCTGGGACCTTATACAGAGAGAGCGCCTAAGAAATAAGACAAGGGCAGGAAAAGCCTCTGTGTCTGTAGTCATTATTACAAAGCACATTCTATTTCTACAGAGCCTGCTCACTTTTCATGCTCAATGCCAACTACAGATTAGAAGCCCGTCTCATCCTGACTGTTCAGAATTTGCCAAGGCACTGCCATTGTTATGATTAAACTCCAAACTGAATGGGCTCAAAGAGCCAGTGATAAAATGCCAATTGCTTCCGTCTGCAGCCCCTCCCAGCTTACCAAGCTCCAGAAATAATGACTTTCTTTTTGTGTTTCCTTTTTCCCTCTGCCTGTCAAAATTTCCTTTTCAGAAGTGTCCTAGAGTAACAGCCTTGGATCCAGATTGCCTGGTTGGAAACCTGATTGCATCCACCCTAGTTGTGGAACCTCTAAACATTTACATAAACATCTTGGGTCTCAGTTGCCCCATCTGTGAAACGGGATCTCATATGACTGTTGTAAGGGTTTAAATGAGATAATATATGTAAAGTGTTTAAACTATTACCTGCCCATATAAGTATGCATTTTATACATGTTAGCTGTCATGATTACTGTGTCACTTTAGAAGGTAATAAAAAATATGTATTGAATGAATCTCACTACTAGTTAGAGATTGGAGTGGCATAATGAAAAGGGCATGAATTTCAGAGGCTGACAAACCTGGATTTGAATCCTAGTTTGTATTTCCCCTTCTATCTCTCCCTGGCTCTCATACACACACACACATGCATAGCCACATGTATAAACACATGTGGCCACAGATAAGAGACACAGGACATTTCTGTCATCTCTGTTGTGCAGCCTTCCACAAATTGTCAGACCCTCTCCTGTTGCTGCCTTAGACCCCAACAAACTTACCATGCATCATACACGCCCAAACCTTTCCTCCTCCCCTCAGATCCATACTCCACCTCTCCAACTTGTCTGCTAGCCAAACCTGCCCACACATTCACCACTATCTTGAAATTCCTGAATCCAAAGAATTCACATCTGCCATCTTTATCTTTATAAGACCTCCCCAACGAATTTCTGGATTTTAAAACCCTCCAACGTGTTGACTTCTCCCTTTTAATCACACTCTCTAGGGTCCTCTTTCTCCTTTATTCATCTCTCCTTTTCTAACAACATCGGCATACTGCCCTCCTCACAGCAGGGCTTTGGCTCTCTGCTCTTCTCTCTCTGCATTCTCTCTCCAGGTGATCTCGTCAGCCCCCATGAGGTCAGAGACCAAGTACATGCTGGTGACTTCCAAATGTGTCTTCAGGCCAACCAATAACTCTGATGGCTGTATGAGAGATATGGCAAATCTACCATACCTAAAGTGAGCTCTCGAATTCTCCCCCAGAAGTGTCTTCCTTCTGTAGGCTTCCCCTTCTACATAAATGGTACTCACATCCTTTTATTGCTCATTCCAGAAATCTAGAAGTCATTTTTAGTTTTTCAGAATTCTTTATATACTTTCCACCCAATCATTCAACAACACCTATAAATTCCACCTCTAAAATATTTCCCTAAATATCCTATCTTCATTCCCACAATTATTCTGACTCAAGACAAACATCATGTCTCACTAGAATTACAGCAATGATCTTCTTTTTAATGTTTTTTAATACCTTTATTGAATATAACTGATATATAAAAAGACTGGACATATGCAATGTTTATAATTGGATCTCTCCCCTCCTATGTCTGAACCCCACCTATCTATCCTCCACACTACAGTCAGGGTGATCTTCTTTTTAAAAATCTTTATTGTTGAAAGTATTACATATGTCCCCCTTTTCCCTCATTGACATCTCCAGTCCACCCCCACCCTCACCCCAGGAATGCATCACCCTATTGTCTGTGTCCATGGGTTATAAATATATGCATTACAAGTTCATTGGTTGATTTCTTCCCACCCACCTACCCTCCCCTGCTTTCCCTCTAAGTCAATTTTTCTCAACCTTGGCTGCAGCACATTAGAATCACCTGGGAATCTTTTTAAAATCCTGATTTATGGGCCTTATCCTCTGGAAATTCTGTTTCTTTGTTACTAATGTTGTGGCCCCACACCATAACAAGGAAACAGAATTTCTGGAGGATGATCCCCAGAAATCAGGATTTTAAAGATTCCCAGGTGATTCTAATGTGTAGCCAAGGTTGAGAACCACTGCTCTAAGTGATCTTAATGTGAGCTCTTCATAAGGTCATTCTAAGGTCATCTGGAATTTTCTTTTTGATGTCTTCTCTACACTAATTAAGTAGCTATGTATTATGTTACACTTTTTATTTCTATTTTTCTTCTTGAAATATTTACACCA
Organism: Murina feae; assembly: GCA_004026665.1. Taxonomy (NCBI): domain Eukaryota; kingdom Metazoa; phylum Chordata; class Mammalia; order Chiroptera; family Vespertilionidae; genus Murina; species Murina feae. The sequence continues at coordinate 36,321 of PVJC01009157.1, read as the reverse complement.
TTTCTAAACATTCATAAAACATTCCCCATTTTCCTTAGAGATCATTAAAATACTGATTAAATTAGCAGCATTATTTCAAATTAAGCTTCCAAAAAAGCCTTTGATTTAGGTTTAATAAGACAACTATTATTTTACTATCTAAAAATAAAATCCAATTATAGTTGCTAAGATATGATAATGCATTTCATTATACATTGGATGAGTTAACATAAAGGAAATATAATGACATATTTGTTTTCCTCTAATAAGTTCTAAATAACTTTTTAACATTTAAGTGAAAAACACATTTAGATAAAAACATTCTTACAAGGTCATTTTTTACTGCTTTTCTTTCTCTTGTTTTGAATACTCTTAATACATTGGCTTACATATAACTAAAGGCCCGGTGCACGAAATTCGTGCATGGAGTGAGGGTGGTGGGTGGTGGTGGTGTCCCTGAGACCAACCTGCACCCTTTCCAATCTGGGACCCCTTGAGGGATGTCTGACTGCCTGTTTAGCCCCAATTCTACTGATTGGGGCTAAACAGGCAGTCAGACATCTCTTTCATAATCCAGGACTGCTGTCTCACAACCTCTCGCCTGCCGATTGCCCCTAAGCACTCCCCTGCTAGCCTGATCAATGACTAACTGCTCCTGTGCCAGCCTGATTGCCCCTAACTACCCTCCCCCTGCCAGGATGGTCCCCCCAACTGTCCTCCCCTGCAGGCCTGGGTTCCCCTCAACTGCCCTCCCCTGCAGGCCTGGGCTCCCCTCAACTGCCCTCCCCTGCAGGCCTGGGTTCCCCCCAACTGCCCTCCCCTGCAGGCCTGGGTTCCCCTCAACTGCCCTCCCCTGCAGGCTTGGGTCCCCTCCAACTGTTCTCCCCTGCAGGCCTGGATCCCCCCCACCAACTGTTCTCCCCTGCAGGCCTGGGTCCCCCACAATTGTCCTCCCCTGCAGGCATGGATCCCCCACAACTGTCCTCCCCTGCAGGTCTGGGTCCCTCCCAACTGCCCTCCTTTGCTGGCCATCTTGTGGTGGCCATCTTTGACCACATGGGGAAGCCATCTTTAACCACATGGGGGGAAACCATCTTGTGATGGTCAATTTGCATATTACTCTTTTATTAGATAGGATCATATATGTAATAAAAACAATATAAGGTTAACTGAGAGTGGCATTTGTCCCTCATTATTTTGTTAAAGATAGAGAAGTTATCTGACTCTATTTATGTAATGCTTATGAAAGGAAGAATACAGATGCTCTCTGACTCAGCAACATACTGCTATGAGTATGTACAAAAGCCCATGTCTCAAATACACATATACCTAAATATAAAACAGAACTGGGTAAATCAAGGAGGAAAAGCAATTGTTCAAGTTATTTGACATTTCATGGGAATCAAATTGCAACTTTATCCTTTGACTAAACATTTTCTTGTTTGATACCAGAATTGTATTTCGTAGAAACTGTAAAATGAAAATAGTGACCTGAAGCAATATAAAGAAAATTATTTTACTTCAGCACAATCACTAAAAATGTAATATAATCAATGATTGCTATATGTCACATGCAGCAGACACCATCCTAACCATGAATTTAGAAAGGAAAATGTAAATTACCTAAATGCTTTCAAACAAATGTCATTTGCATATTTTGTACCTGACTTATCTGTGTTAATCACTCATGTTTACTGAATTCATCAAGTATTTGCCCAGTTCTCTTGCTCCTATAACTAATGGTGGCTATTCAGGAGTTTAATATGTGTCTGTGTCAACTTAGGCAGCATGGTGTCACCTCACACTTTGTAAAAATGAAGTAAGGATCCTCTAGTCTGTTGTTGGATCTCTGTATATTATTCTTTATTTCAGTCAGTGTATGCTTAATTTCGGATTGGTCCTTTTTGAAGGTCTCACTAAATTTCTTGGAGGTTTCTAGAAGATTCTTGAGTAATCTTATAACTGTGGTTTTGAACTCTATATCCAGTATTTGCTTTCCTCCATTTCTTTCATTTGTGATCTGTTTCTTTGTCTCCGCATTTTGGCTGTTTCCCTGTGTTGATAGAGTGACTTTGTGTGCTAGGTGTCCTACAGAGCCCAGTGGCTCAGCCTCCCCAATTACCTTAGGTGAACACTCTTGGTGCACCCCTTTGTGGGCTGTGTGCACAGTCTTGTTTTTAGTTAAGCCTTGATTGCTGTTGGTATCACTGGGAGGAATTGACCTCCAGGCCAATTGGCTGTGAGGACTAGCTGTGTCTACAATGGGAGAACAGCTGTGCTGGAGACACCCTTATGGGAAAGGACTTGCTTCAGTGGGGCTTTGGTGCTCACTGAGTCTGTCCCTCAAGTGTGTCACTTATGGATGTGTAGAATTGTAATCTGGATGGTCTCACACTGACCACTGCGAACATTGACTCTTGGATCTTCAAGGAGGTGCAAAGTCAGCCACTGCCTGAGGCCACCCAGCAGGAGCTACAGAGAGATCTGCTGATTCCTCCTCTTTGTCTGGGGTTGGAAGTGCCCAGATGAGGCCAAGCTGTGAAGCAATGCAGACTGCTGCTGCAGGACCTTAAGCCTTTTTTTTTTTTTTTTTTGGAAGTTTTGGAGCTCTCTGCGTAACTACAGTTTGTTAGTTTTTAGATTGCAAAAGGATAGGCCATTCATATGCAAAAGCCTCTGCACGCAGCTTGGGTTGGGTAAATCGGGTTGGGCAGGGTCTCAGGGAATCACCAGGGCTGAGCTTGGCTGCTAGTCAGCCCTGCCCCGGAGAGATCCCCAGGTCTCTGTGTCCCATAGCCCCATGCAGGAACAATGAACGCTGTGAGCACTCTTAGAGAAAGGCACCCTCATGTTCCAGCCCAATGCCAGACAGTCCACTTTCTCCCCGTATGAGTCTGGATCCCCAGAATCTTGCCCAGATTTGGAGTTCAGAGCAATTGGGAGCTTGTATCTCCCTCCCGATTGGAAAAAAAAAAAAAACCAGCACACCCAGTAGCCAGGCTGTTTTGTGCGTGCCTCCATACTCCCACACTTTCGCACCTCCTATACCACCTTTCATCAGTGCTTTCATTCTTCAACTCCACCTACTCCACCCGACAAGAATCCAGGAACCATCCTACCCAGAGTACCAACATGGGTTCCAGGCCAATTTTCCCATTTCAATGTGACCAAGACACTGGGTGAGTATGTTTTCTTATAAAGGATATGGTCAGCTCTGTCATTCAATAGCTTGTATTTAATTTTTCTTTTTCTCTTTTTTGTCTTACTTCTTTTTCCCCCTCTCTTACCACCCTTGGATTAAAAAGATTGAGGATAGATAGATGAATCAATGATAGATGATAGATAGATAGATAGATAGATAGATAGATAGATAGATAGATAGATAGATAGATAGATATTTAACTATGAGTGCTTTGCCTCAGGCTACTTTACTATAAAATCCCAGCTAAGATGACTGGTAAGAAGAGTGGCCCTAGAAAGCTGATCTTCAAGGTGGAATGATGGATCAGTGGTTCTCAACCTTCTGGCCCTTTGTAACAGTTCCTCATGTTGTGACCCCCAACCATAAAATTATTTTCATTGCTACTTCATAGCTATAATTTTGCTACTGTTATGAATTGTAATGTAGATATCTGATATGCAGGATGGTCTTGGGCAACCCCTGTGAAGGGTTGTTCGACCACCAAAGGGGTCTTGATCCATAGGTTTGGACCGCTGGAGTAGATAATCATTCTGTATCAAGGGCGTCTTAGAGACCCCATTGCTGCCACTAGAATGAGTGGTATCACAAATAACAAAACTTCATGTGATTGATAGGGGAGCATCAATAATTGGAAGTATTGTGGTAAAGGGCGTGTGATCTACATGGCACTGGAAGTCTTTCTAAAGAAAAAAATGACAGGTTCAGGACAGCTAATTGCCAGCTAAAGGAATATCATCAAACTCAGTAAGTCTCTGTGAAACTTCACAAAAATCCTTGCCTTCTGTACCTTCAGGGCACACTGCACAGGAAGTCAGGCTTGGGATCTAATTATAAAAGTGACGAAGCTGCAAAGGAAACTAAAAGTATATCTCAGCGGTCTCCTGTGTCAAATTGTGGGCTCTGAAGAAAAATAATGGATGTTAGGATGAGAACATTTGGGTGGAGAATTTTGAGACTCTTGAACCTCAAACCTCAAAGTTGTCTGGCCTACAGAAGCAGCCCCTTTCCACTTACTAGAGAAAAGGTTCCCCTCTTGCCTGAACTTGAAACAAGTTGTGGATTCTGGAACTTCTTTAACATTGGTGGAAAGAAAGCACAGGGAAGTGGGATTGTTAAAATGGATATATTATGTAAGATCTGAAAATCAAGCACTAGACTATGTTCTCTAAGAAGACCCAGAAGACAGTTCCTTTATGAAGGCAATAAGGGATCACAGAGAGGGAGGCCCTGGCACACTGAGTGGTAGCTGTCCTATGCAGGCTGGCTTTCAGTGGGAAACACGTGGAAGTGAGCCCCCTTCATTATAGACAAGGCAACTGCTCTATGCCACAGGGACCAAGCAAGGCTCTAACAAGGTAATGAGCTTTAAAAACTGTAAATAAGTAAGTATTGTAGTTTAAAAGTTTAACTGTTCAGTGTACAAACAGGTAAATATTATTGGTATTTATCTTCTTGAACAAATCTTCCCATTCTATTTGAAAAAAAAAAACACAAACAGCTTCTTTCTTTCCAACTGATGTGAAACATCTATTTCTTCTCTCCCTAAAATTGTGCTTATGTTTGAACTTGTAAGAAATGCTCACCTGTCTGAATTCAAATCACTGACTTGGAGATAGAAGTATGGCAGAAACGAGACTTTTAATAAGTTCTGGAGAGTGGGTGTCCATCCCATTGTACAGGCACACCTGGGGCAGGGAACATACCCTATTTATTCAGTCCCTCCTCCAGTTCCTCATGGGCTGAGTACTATGGGGTCACCTGTTTCCTCATAAGTCTCCTAGGTCTTGTGGTCTCCCATTGGGCCATTTTAAAAAATTGGGCTGAGGCCTTTCTAGTTGCCTCTCCTTCCCCTTATCTAGCTGAGACAGGCACCTGCAGGGGGGTTACCTCCATGATGCTGGCCCACGTGCACAGTTTTTTGTTCCTATATCCTCTTTTCTCCTCCCTATGTTCTGTTTTCCCTGGGGAAATTCAGCAAATTCTATCAAAAGCTGACCATGCTGGAGAGGATCACACAGATCCATTTCCTACAAATTATATTGAAATTCCATTTCATTCTTAGTTTAATAACGGTAGATACTAATGACCAAAGAAAAAGATGCTATGGTGAGGTATCACTATGCATTATATATTTAGAACCACACAGTTCATCATGAACTTACTAAAAGCTATTAAATTGCTAAAATAATAATAATGGAAGAAAAGCAAGTACTGCCTATAAAAGACTGCTAATTAAAATACATTAATATAGTAAATTTATATTTAATAGTGTGGTTCCTGTTTAATCAATGGGTTAATAAAGATAACTATGTGATCACACCACATTTTTACACTATTTAAGCATATATCTCTATTTTGAAAACTATGTTAACTTTTGTATAAAATAATTAAAAATGTAAGAAAGTTAAAAAAAACTGAACTCCTTATAATTAGTAGCAATGATAGGATTCCTAAATGTCAGTGGTGGTAGAACCTAACCATTTGAAGCAAAGTGGACATAATTACCAAAGTGGCATTAATGTGAGGGGAGCAATTAGCATATCTCCACCTAAGATATGTGTAGTAGCAGCTAATATATCATGGTGCCCCAGAGGGAAGATAGCTTGACATCTTAATGGGTGCTCTTAATTTTATGAACATGGAAATCAAGATCTAGTCATCAAAAGGCTCAAAGCAACCACCACAATTAAAATTTTAGTCCCTCAACCAGTTCCAGAACTAAGTCAGTTTGCAGATTCAGAATCTATTGATTAAAGGGAAGATCGATTCCCTTTGAGGAAAGTTTTTGCAATATGACTACAAGTCTATTCTTCTGATCCTTCCATTTGCCATGATAACAAGGAACTGTGGAAGAGAGACTATCCAAGTGTTACAAATAAGGCTAAGTACCTTCTGACATCTGAGGTGACACTAATCCCAAGAGATCCAAATGCCAATGTGGTCCTTGGGTTAGAGTGGGAGCTTATGAAGCCAGGTGAAAAATGGAGTTTGGGTCTAAGTCTTACAGAGAACACAATGGACAAATAATTCACCCTGAAATGATTGCCCACTCACTGAACATATGTACCTAGTATGAGATAGATATACTTAGAAGCAGGCAGAAACCACATTATTTTTTTTGTTTTGTTTTGTTTTGTTTGTTTTACTTAGCTTTGTAGAGCAGAAGCCAATTTTATTAGAAAGAATTAAATAGAAATTCCTGAAACTCACCCAATAGCCAAGATAGTAAATTAGAAATAATTCTCATATAGTAAAGGACTGCAAAATTAGTGCTCTCACTAAAGGCTTGAGGAGAAAGGGTAATGACACCCATCATAGAACTAATCAGTTAGTCTGTGAGACTCTACAAATAAATTTTAAAAAGTCATAGTTAATAATGGTGGATTATTTATTATATTCTTAACAAATTGGTGGCCTCAATTATAACTGCTTTGCCAGATGTAAATCTCATGTGGAGCATGTCATCATGACATCTGGTCCTTAGTGTGGAGGTACCAATGTAATCAATGTCTGTCTTTTCCTTAAACAGAGCACCAAGGGAAATTGGAATAAATGTACATTTACATGGAAAGGATGGCAGCACACATTCACAGAAATGCCTTAGGGCTATGTAACTCTTAGGTTCTTTGTCCTAATACAATCTGCAGGAACTTGACCTTTTAATTCCACACACTATACTGACACCATGCCAATGGTTCTGTCCTAATAAGACATAGGTAGCTGAAGAGTAGAAAATCAACCCCACAAACCTTCAGGTGCCTAATATATTAGTTAAGTATTAGAATTCCAATAATCTGGCATATATGTTATATCTAAAGTAAAAAGTAAGTTAATATATTTCAAACTTCCTACAACGCAAAGGAGCATAGCATAGGGAAGGCATCTTGGATTTTGGTGGCAGCATTACTCTTGCTTCAACCATTTATATGGTGAATTTGAAGGTTAAAAAAAAAAGAAAGTGTTTTTACAGCAATGGAGGACTCTGTGATCTAAACAGGCTACCATGATTCAGAACATACATCCTAGTGAATCAAGTGGTACTAGATGTGTTCTTGATCTATAAAGTTGTTATGTAGAAAGTCTGCGAAGTACACAAAAAACTTCCCTATGGACCAAGTTGCAAGTTAGACATTTGGATATTAATTTAAAATGCAGAAAAAATAGTCAGAGGTATAAATATACATTGAATCCTGGACAGTGCTGAATGGCTTCACCAGTTAATTAGGAGTTTGACAAAAATAAGGCTGAAAATCATGGATAAGGAGTCTTAGGGATGATGTATATGACAAGTGAACACGAAATACCAAGATCTATGTGCCTCTTGTTAATGCGATGGAGAAAGCGTCTCCTGCAAAGGAAGCTCTCTCTGGCAAAGTCCACATGGAGCTCTCTCCTCTGGTATACTCTCAATCCCTGCAATGAACAGCAGGGCCATTAGAGCAAAGATGAGAGCTATGCACAATACTCAGGCCTGAGGAGTTATAATATGCCTCTTAAACAAAGACATGTTTTCTTATTAAAAAAAACATAATAGAAAACATTGACGAGAAAAACTAGCGACTTACCTTAGCTAAGGTGCTTCAAGGAGAAGCTTGAGATACAAGTAGTATTCTAGGCTCTCTCATGAACTGATACCTTTCCCAGGAGTGGGCCCTGATCCGGGATCTCTGAATGCAGGGAGGAGGGAATGAAGTTCACAGATGTGTGGGCTAAAACAAATTATCCTTCTATATTTTTTCAGGAGCTTTTTGTTGTATGAAGTAAGTCTGGGTATCTATGAAGCAAAGCCTGAATCAGGTTATATACTAGTCAGGACCCCAATAGTAAAGGTTTAGTACACTCAGAGTAAGGTAATTCAACAAGGGCTTAATAAAGGATCCATTTACAAATGGGGGGCTTAGTTTAGGGAAACTAAGTGCAATATTGCTATCCTCTTATCTCCATCAGGTCCCAGGAGAAAGGGGATGGGAGGATGATTAAAAACCAAAATGGTAAATTCTGTAATGAGATCCACCTTGAGAAGAACACATGTAAGCAGGACACTAGGCAGAGAGGGAACACAGAGAGTAAAATCATAGGCTCACTCTCTGCCTTTCCTCTTTTCTTCCATAGGACCAACCATTTACTTAATCTCATCAAGATAGGAGGGCAAAGAAGCCCGTCAATGAATTCCCTACAAGTCAGCCTTCCAGGACTGGAATGCAGGTGGGAGACATGAAAAGTAGATTTGCAAGGGCAAACGGAAGATAGTAGACATAGATTGAATTTTATAGCAGTTTACATTTCTTTAAGCTATTTTATATTCCCCATGATAAAATTTCTCCTTGAATACAGATGGAAAATCTCTAGAAATTTCCATTGTGTGGAATAAAATATATGAAAAGGGAGTACTCTTAAATACACATTGTTAAGTCAAAGAAGCCAGTCTGTCAAGGCTACATTTTGAAATTAGACAAACAAGTACAGATGACAGAAGGTAAGAGCCAAAATTCCCCTATTTAAGTGCTAATTTCATCCAAAAACACCCTCAGAAAAATGTCCAGAATAATGTTTGATCACATATCTGGGCACTATGACCAGCCGTGCTGAAATGGAAACTCAACCATCACACCCTCTTATTTGGCTTAAAGAGAGCAAGGCTGCCCCTTTCCTCTCTCTCTGAAATAAGAGATAACAGTTCAAAGCACTTCCTCTGGGTCCCTGTTACACTGTCATTCTCTTTTCTGTTCTACCAATTCCTCTGTGATATTTATACTTCTCTTCACGTAGGTTGGTTGGGAGGTAGTGGGATAATAGTGAGGATTAGAGGTTTGTTAGGAAATTAAGATAACCTTGGAGCCAGATTTCTGGCATCTTCAGAATACAGGTGCACCTATCTTCAACTTTAGGAACTTAGCTGATATCCCTGCATGAGAAAAGGCCTATTGAACAGGCTGGCAATTGTAATACAATATGTTAAATACGATTATAAAGGAGGTTGGAATGCATTGAGAGTATTTAGACTGGAAGACTTTGGAAAGGTTTAGTCCAATAGTCCCATTAGACTGAGTTAGGCCAAGCCAAAGACAGAAATTTCAACATGTGGATGTGTTAGTAAGTTATCAGCCCCTCGACGCCTTTCTTCCTGAGCATCTTTACTAAGACAGATCCACTGGAACCACATCTTTGAAGTTACTTGGTGTTGATTTCTTGCTATAGCTTCAAAGTTTTTTTTTTAAGCTAAAGTAAGCCTTCACTGGTTCATATGAAATCTTACCTTAACTTTTTAACTTCTTAGAAAATTACAACTCAAATAGACGCTCTCTCTACCCAAATCTATAACATATTTATTATAGTACTATATTACATATATGTGTATTATATTGGATTAGATCATAATATATAATACCACCATTCTTCTCAATGTTGTTGCTTTACTTCTACACTACACATACATACACAGACTGTTAATATTTCTTGCATTCTTTCTGCCCACCAATGGTGTGATAACTGTGGTTAGCCAAAAAATGTGACTTGCTTATTGAAATGACCAAAAATTCATTCATTTATTTGTTCATCCAGTCAAAAAACAGTGAATGAGTACCTTGTCCCAAGTTCCATGCTTAGAATGGTAGATACTGCCTGTCTGGAAGAGCTCCCAATGCAAGGAAGGGACAGACAAGGAAATGGGCAGCATGAGTAGTCTGAATAGCGCCCAAATCAACCCTGAGCACAAGGTACTAAAGAAGAACTTCAGTTTATATTTCTACTGTGAATTAAGAGCTTTGACTCTCACAGTTTAAGTAATGCTGCCATTACTTCAACCAAAGTAAACTCAATTTTCAAGGGTATAAATGCAACTGTCTAAAGGTAGTATAACAAATAGCTTCTCATTGGTATTCTTCCTAATGCCAATAGAGATTAGAGAACAACCTGACCTTTCTCACAAAGTCTAAAGCATCTGCTAAAATCCTTCAGAAAAATAAAGAGCAGAGGAATAGAAAATAGTGTGGTATAATCACACATAAATAAATTGTTTCTACATGATCTCAAAGGTTTGTTCAAATAGTTCACAATTGTTTCTCAAACATAATCAAGGCATAAACTTGGCAAAACAAGAGGATATAATCAAATTCATTTGTAAGATTTTTAAAATTAATACTGTGGTCTTGGTATTAGGGTGATGCTGGCTTCATAGAATGAGCTTGGAAGTGTTCCTTCCTCTTGAATTTTTTTGAATAGCCTGAGGAAGAAAGGTTTTAGTTCTTCCTTGATATCAAGCTGTATTATAAAGCCACTGTTCTCAAAACTGCTTGGTACTGACACAAGAACAGACATTTAGATCAATGGAATAGAATAGAGAACCCAAAAATCGATCCAAACTAATATGCTCAATTAATATTTGACAAAGGAGGCAAGCATATACAATGGAGTCAAGAAAGTCTCTTCAATAAATGGTGTTGGGAAAATTGGACAGATACATGCAAAAAAATGAAACTAGGCCATCAACTTACACCAAACACAAAAATAAACTCAAAATGGATAAAGGACTTAAATGTAAAATGGGAAACAATAAAAATATTAGAGGAATCCAAAGGCAACAAAATCTCAGACATATGCCAAAGCAATTTCTTCACCTATACAGCTCCTAGAGTATTGGAAACTAAAGAGAAAATAAACAAATGAACTACATCAAAATAAAAAGTTTCTGCACAGCAAAAGAAACCATCAACAAAACAATACGAAAGCCCACTGCATGGGTGAACATATTTGCCAATGTTATCACCGATAAGGGTTTAATCTCCAACATTTATAGGGCACTCATACAACTTAACAAAAGGAAGATAAAAAAATCTAATCAAAAAATGGGCAAAGGACCTAAATGGACACTTTTCAAAAGAGCACATTCAGAAAGCCAAGAGACATATGAAAATATGTTCAAAGTCACTAATTATCTGAGAGATGCAAATCAAAACAACAATGAGGTACCATCTCACACCTGTAAGAATGGCTATCATCAACAAATCAACAAAGGACAAGTGCTGGGGAGGATGCGGAGAAAAAGGAACCTCATGCACTGCTGGTGGGAATGCAGACTGGAGCAACCACTGTGGAGAACAGTATGGAGTTTCCTCAAAAAATTAAAAATAGAACTCCCATTTGACCCTGTGATCCCACTTCTAGGAATATATCCCAAGAAACCAGAAACACCTATCAGAAAGGATATATGCATCCCTATGTTCATAGCAGCACAATTTACCATAGCTAAGATTTGGAAACAGCCTGAGTGCCCATCAGCAGATGAATGGATTAGAAAACAGTGATACATCTACACAATGGAATACTATGCTGCTATAAAACAGAAGGAATTCTTACCATTTGCAGCAGCATGGATGGAACTGGAGAGCATTGTGCTAAGTGAAATAGGCCAGTCAGTAAAAGAAAAATACCACATTATCTCATTTATGGATAATAAAGACCATTATAAACTGATGAAAGAATAGATACAGAAGCCCTGACTGGTTTTGCTTAGTGGATAGAGCTTCAGCCTGCAGACTGAAAGGTACCAGGTTTGATGCTAGTCAATGGCATGTACCCCTGGTTGCGGGCACATCTCCGGTAGGGGGTGGGCAAGAGACAGCTGATCAATGGTTCTCTCTCATTGATGTTTCTAACTCTCTATCCCTCTCCCTTCCTTTCTGTAAAAAATCAATAAAATATTTTAAAAAATAGATACTGAAGCAGAGTAGCATCGAACAGACTGTCAAAACTACAACAGGAAGGCCAGGGAGGGTTGGGGGTGGTGATGGTAAGAGATCAACCAAAGGACTTGTATGCATGCATATAAGCATAACCAATGGACACAAGACGCTGGGGGGTGTGGGCAGGTGGAGGAAGGTCAAGGGGAAAAAAGGAGACATATGTTCTACTCTTTGTAATATTTTAATCAATAAAACAAAATTTTAAAAAAGAAAAAAATTAATATTCTTTACCTGAGCTTTCAATTAGCAAGGCTCAAAGACTAAACATGTCCATTTGGGAGAAAACACACACTAGGACCCCTGTTAGGTCTTAGTTTAGTCAAATAAGTTAAATAAAAGTGCCACTTTGGGCTTTTTACAAAGAGATTATCGCTTAAAATTGAAATGGACATTTCAGAGTGATGAGCTCTGGACAGGAGGGAGAGCATGAGGCACTCGAGAAACTCAGAGAAGGAAGGGAATGCCCTTTGGAGGAGAAGTAACAGGATCTACATTGTATTTTGTCTATAGTCGGCTGCAACAGGAACAGCACCTATCTAAAAGAAAGAATAAAAAGACCTCCTGATATAGGCAGTAGGCAAGTGATCTCTGGAACCAGATTTCTGCATTTAAATCCAAGCTCTGCCACTTCCAAGCTGTGTGACCTATAGTTAGTTCCTTGGGAGGTTAGGCTAGGTTAGAGGTAATAGGATTTTACCTAAAAACTGAAGTTTAGAAGTGAAAAATGACTTTTTCAAAATCATGTAAGTGGTAAGTGGAAACAGGCAAGACTGAGGTTAGGTCGGGATTCTGTCTAAGCAGGACTACAGATCCAACAAACCACAAAAGCCTCCCAGACATACACTAGTGGGAAAGAGGCCATATTATACACCAGAGCAGTAATTTAGTAAACAAAAATATCTTATTTAAAAATCTACTCAGGCCCTAACTGATTTGGTTCAGTGGATAAAGCGTTGGCCTGCGGACTGAAAGGACCCAGGTTCGATTCCAGTCAAGGGCATGTACCTTGTTTGCGGGCACATCCCCAGTAGGGAGTGTGCAGGAGGCAGCTGATCAATGTTTCTCTCTCATCGATGTTTCTAACTCTCTATCCCTCTCCCTTCCTCTCTGTAAAAAATCAATAAAATATATTAAAAAATAAATAAAAATAAATAAAAAATAAAAAGCTACTCAAAGGAACTTTGATCCTAACTTAAGGAAACTGCAAAAATATAGATTAATATCTGGAGCTTCAGAAATTGTGTTCATAGAATTTGTACTAAAACAGAGGAAAGAGGTCTGACAAATGCAGCCCAATAGACTAGTAGTCTAAAATATACATTATTTGCAGACATTATAATTAGCCATTTGGCATCACAGAGAAAGCTCTGTAATATTCCTTCTATATTAAAAAAAAGAAAAAGAAAATCACCTGAAGGTTAGGTGAATTTTTCCATAGCACATTGTGTTCTTCTTAAATCATCAGACAGCCTTAGCATATAAGGTCCATAAGAACATAGCTCTATTTGGAGGACTCTGGCCAAGTGTCTACAAAGTAGAAATATTCCAAATACTCCAGATTATAACTAAGTGGTATTAGTCTTTTTTTTTTCACAGAGACTTAACTGGAAAATATGGCCCAATTTTTGCTTCTATCTTCTTCACTCTCCCCACGCAGTCATATCATTTGCACGATTATAGATGCCGTTCAGCTGTGTCAGCAATTTCCTTTATGCAGCCAGCTTTGCAAATGTTTATGACACTAGTTGTGTGTGTGTGTGTGTGTGTGTGTGTGTGTGTATGTGTTTGGGGGGAAGGGTTAGTATATTTTAAGCTGAAACGCAGCAAGTAAAAATCCCATCACTTGAGAGCAATTTCTTTTATCTACCTTGCAAAATGTGATGTGAATATATAAAAAGATATGAACTAATTTAAAGTATATGAAAAGGAAGTACAGAAAATTCAAAAAGAGGAATGGATGAAACTGAAATGGACTCCAGATAAATTTTTCTTTGAGACATGAGATTTAATGATGTATAGAGGGTGTCCCAAAAATATGTATACACTTTTAATAATTATAAAGGCAGTTTTTATTAAAATAAATTTCATTTTAAAATTGAGCTATTGACTGTTAAAGTGTGTATATATTTTTTGGACACCCTGTATTAAAAAATAACAATGTACCCATAATATTTAGAGACTTTGAAATCAATGGCACATGCACAAAAGGGTGAACTAACATTTTGGGTCTGTAAAGAAGCCTATAGAATAATGTCCTTTAATAAGCAGACAACTGAGTGAGGCCAAGATAAGAACTGTTAAAAATCTGACCACATGGCTTAAAGTCTATTCACAAGCTTTCACCACATGCAAGGAGAAAGATCAAAATATCTCTATTCTACACACATTTCTTACCACTGCATATATTACCACTCCACATATTTGTTCAGAAAAGCATGTAAAAGACAATTGTACATTCTCAATTAGTTTAAATACAACAGGAGCAACCTAGAGAATTTTTTTCAAGGTTCAGTACATTTAGATAGGGAAGAAGGGAAATATTATCTCTACAGATTTCTGAGAATTCTGCAACTGAGACTACAAATACTTCCAAAAATATTAGGACAAATGGACAGAGATTGTAAATGTCAAGATATTTGGAAAAAGTTCAAGAGACTCTAAAGCAAATTTTTTAATTAAATAAGAACATGTTAGTTCGACTATGAATAAAAGTTGAAGGCACCTTAATAAGCCCATTAAATCTTTACAAATTGCTCTTCTATATGATCAGATATTTAAATAATACACAAAAGGAAGGACAGGCATAACGAAGACAGAAGTGCAGACCTGTTGGTTAGACTACGTGAGAGGCAGAATAATGATCTCCAAATATTCCAATCCCTAGAACCTGTGATAATGTGCACCTGACATGGCGAAAAGAATTTACAGATGTAATTAAATTGAGATGGAGATAGTATCTGGAATTATCAAAGTGGACCCAATCTAAGCATATATTGTTAAAGGTAAAGAACCTTTCCCAGTGTGGTCACTGTGATATGTGACTACAGAAGTCAAGTGTGATGTGAATAGCATTCGGTCTGCCATTGTTGGCTTTGAAGATTGAGTAAAGGAGCAGAAAATGTGGGTGCCTCAAGAAGCTGAAAAAGATAAGGATTCTCCCCAAAAAAGCACCAAAAATGAATGAAGTCCTTCCTATACCTTCTTCTAAGCCCAGTGAGGTCCATGGACCTTTAAACTACAGAACAATACAATTTTAAACTTGTTTTATTTTAAGCCACAAAGTTTGTAGTAATTTGTTACAACAGCAATAAAAGGCTAACTTAGACTATAACTAACTTAGCTTAGGTTTAAAGAAACATTCTAAGAACAAAAGAAAGGAAATTTAAGCTGTATTTTGAGTATCTATACTAATAACCCTAGGTGGCCCTCATGCCTTCACACCATCACAAGATGGTCACTCCCATGTCATCACAAGATGGTCATCACAAGATGACTAGCAGGGGAGGGCAGTTGTGGGTAATCAGGCCATCAGGGGAGGGCAGTTGGGGGCCATCAGGCCAGCAAGGAAGCAGTTAGGGGACAATCCCACTGGCAGGCAAAAGCAGTTAGGGGCAATCAGGCAGGCAAACAGGCGAGTGGTTAGGAGCCAGCAGTCCTGGATTATAAGAAGGATGTCTGACTGCCTCTAGTAACAATATGAAAGAAAAAAGTAATGCCAAATTTAGAAAATGACAAAGGACAAGGAGGAGGAGAAGGGACAGAAAATCAAAATGAATCTGTATGTTAAACAGTTACAGCTTTGAGCTTTTCTTGATAAGTTGTTCTGACTAGTTATAAGGATTGATATTCCATGATACTGATTATTTTATTTTTGATTAAATGTCTTGCAAAGAACAAATAAAAATTCATTTTTAATTGAATAATATCCGTTCTGTCTCATAATTATATGATAAGCCCATTCACCCTTTCTATAAATCTCAGATACTTTTTACCTTGAAATGATTTGCAATTTAAGCTTTCTAAGAATTGTTGTATCAATTTTCACTGGCTATTTTAACAATGCTAAGAAATATTAAAATAATAAAACAGAAAAATGATGGAATTATCTAGAAAGATCATGACATAGCAAAACAAATCATCACTATTGTATCATCCTTAGATTTTCATATTGAGTTGACCAAAGTGTTATATCATTATCTTTTGAGAAAAGTGAACAGATTGGAGATGCAATCTTTGTTGTCTGCTTTTAGCTTTCATTGAACTCAGTTGAGAATGCAGAAATTTTATTTTCTCCTCATCCTGACAAGAGAAGAAAATTGTCAGAGGACAATGATTCACAATTATTGGATGACTGAGAAGATGAATGTAAAGTGACAACAGCTCTAGACTAGAATGATGATGATGAGACTAATGGTATAAGTGAAATAAATCTCAGACTATGAGTCTTTCTTCAGATGACAATATCCTATTTGAATATTCTCAAATTCAAGATCAATGAGTGAATAATACTTTTAAAGACAAAAGAGAAATAAATAGAGAGTGTTCTTACTCACTTAATCATTTAACAGAAGAACCTAATCATGTAATATTTGGGGATAAGTACCTGGACAATCTCATTTTGCTAAAAGAGCAGATAACAATATTCTTTCATCTTTTGTGGTCTTATGATTTACAGGTAGAAAAATGCTGACAACATACATGTATACAAAATAAATATAAGAAAGTAAAGGATGTAAAATGAAAAAAAAATGGATTGATCATTACCATCTTTGTTTCTAAATCTAAAGATGAACATGTTAGACAATTAGTGAACACAGAAAATGGCCAACTTCAGCAAAATTATACACTGTCAAATTTTCAAAAATTTCTTCAAGTAATACATTTTGGTGATGCAAGTGTAAGAAGAACTAGATACAATGATAAGCTGGGATCTACTGGACATGTATTTAAAAATCTGAAATCAGTATTTACAAGATAAATACATTCTAGGTACATGTGTGATAATTGATAAGCATAAGCCTCATTCAGAGAGCAGTACCCATCTCAGTACATTCCAAAACTAGAATAAAGGAAATAAATATTTATGTTTCTTCTCTTTAAATAGCAATTAAAGTTTTACACAAAGTGGTTTTCACTATTTCTCTATTCTTACTTCTGTTGCATGAACTAAAAAGGTAAATAGTAAAAAGAATGTATTGGTCTCAAATTAGGTAAAATGGTGATGGCACTGAACCTTCATGCTGAAGACTGTGGGGCAGAGGGAGGTTGCAGGCAGCAGGAACAGGGGTATGACGGCCTAACAAGAGCATCTCTTACCCTCAGTGCCTGAAGTCAAGGTTGTGTGGTCCATACTTCTCCTTTTCACTCTTCTTCTCAACCTCTTGCTAAACTTAAGATGTGTGTTTCACTCTTTGCTCTTATAATAGTCCTTGAGGAAAGAAGTAGTACTAATTTCTCTCACTAATTTTAGCACAGGAATTACATTGAAATCCAAATCAAAGAACTAAAGTAGACTGTGTCAGCAGTCAGAGTTTAAATGGAAAATTTTCACTAAGAAGAAAATGATAGAAAGCACAAACTTCCCCCATTAAGTTGCAAACTATGATTATGTATTCGTTTTCTAGGGCTCCCATAACAAAGAACCACAAAATGGGTGGCTTAAAATAACAGAAATGTATTCCTGGAGGCTGAAAGTCTGGTTTTAAGTGTGGGCAGGGCAGTTGCTTTTGAAAGGGTCTGACAGAGAATTTAGCCCATGTCTTCTCCTAGCTTCTGCTGGATGCCAGCGATCCTCAGTGACCCTTGTCTTATGTATGTATCTCTCTAAGCTGCCCGTCTTCACAGGGCTCTCTCCTCTGTGCATCTGTGTCTCTGTGTCCAAGTATCTGTCTTCTTTTAGAGACACTAGTGATTTTGGATTTAGGAACCATCCTATTCCTGTATGACCTCATTTTAAATTGATTCCAACAGCAAAGACCCTATTTCCAAATAAAATCACATTTACAGGTGTCTGGTCAACATTAATTGAAGGGGACACTATTCAACCCAGTACATATTATTTTTGTCAAAAACAACCCATTGACTCAGGAGACATATAAGCCCTTACATAGAAATGTAGGGATTACAAAGAGAACATTAGATAATTTATAAGGAGTAAGAGTCCACTATTTTAATAAGAGCACTTAGAAACTAAATAACTGATTCAGTAAGTAATATAACTGGAAGATTGTTTTTTCAGTCTTGGTTAAAGCTTCAAATATCTTTTGAGAAATCTAAAATAACCTAAAATTTTTGAAGTGTTTCACACACACACACACACACACACACACACACACAAACACATATATGGGGAGAGTGGTTATTACTCTTCAATTTATATCTTAATCAGACTAGCATGTTCTTCTTATGTTATCCTGCATCTCAAAAATAGGGATGAGATGCTACTCTTTGTTTCAGCTGTTCCTCCCCAGGGGCTTACCCCTCACTCTGGTGGGCAACATCAAACACTGACTGGTAATGATCAAGCCCAAGATATTTAAGAGCTCAAGGATCCATTTTATCATGCACGTTACTAGAGGCTGAAATATTATTTTGCTCCCAAATGGCTTCCCTATTGCAATATGGATTTCTTCATGTTAACTTCCATTTCTGTTTTACCAGTGGCCTCCTATTTCCACAGTGGGCAAGACACAGAGAGGTGAATTGTCAAAATACTTTGTATGGAATAACACTCACGAACCCTGCTAACAGTAATGGGACCAAGGGGAGGAGTCCCCAGTCACTGTGGAGCCACTCTGCCCTGAAAGGCTCCAAATTATTAGTGAAAGTTTTTAAGTTAATGTCATTATCAGAAATGTGCTCATGGCAACTAATTTTATTTCACATTTTTCTCCTGGCCATTACTCATTCTTTACTGATAATGTATAATTTAGAAAAGAAGAAAAGAGAAATCTCTTTCTCTCAGAAAAGCACAAATTTATTTGTTTGGGCTCGTGTGCAGACTGGACAGGCAGGAGGTGACACAGTCAGTGGTGAGTGACACATTATGTTCCCTGGTGCAATCTGTGTGGCATCTTTCAGTCTTTTGTGATATTTCATATGGTTTCTGCTAAAATCTACTTCAGAATTATCCCCTGCCTGGATGCATCAAGGGCGTGAGGCTTTTCATTTTACAAAACCCTGGTGATCACCCCTTGCAGTCTGCTGGTAAGTAGAGAAGCCTGTTAGACTGAAGCATTTGCTATTATCTGATTTTCGAGGGAAGCTTTTTGAACTGTGATGTGCATTAATAGACGTCTCCCTTGTAATAGGTTCTTGCGCCAGTGGAAAGCCCCCAGAAGTTGTACTGATCAACAGACCATGATGATGTTTCCTCTCTGAGTCTTCCAGCCAAAGGAAACCGAAAGCAGCTCACCTTGAATAGAATGGATGACTGGAACTTTGTCCTCAGACTTCTTGGTCTCAAAGAAAATGACTGCCCTGATGATGAATTGGATGGTTCCCTTCCTTCTGCTGCAGCTACCACAAAGTTCTTTCTACAAAGTGTTAATGAAGTTCTTTTGGAATTGATGGTCAATTGCTGATTCAAACAGTATTATATTTTATCAGAAAATTATAGTATCAATAAATTAGAAAATACAAAGACTATGACTCAAGAGTACAATATTCCACTTTAAAAAGATATAGATAAAAAGGAATACCTATTTTTCCTCAATTAAGAATCTTATTTCATAATTTGGTCATTAGGATGACCACAGTGGATTGAGCGCTTGCTACTGCTAACAATTTTAGGTTCTAAAATACAAAAAGTAGAAATAATTGCTCTATAATTTTGTTAATTATATAGTGGATAGTTCTGTGAGCAACCTCATAAACCTCCCTACACACACACACACACACACACACACACACACACACACATGCAACACACACAAAGTAAAGGACTATTTACTCTAAGCAAGTTACATATTTGAAGGAAAGAAAAAAAGATCTTTTCAAGATTCACACAGTTAGTTTTATAATTTATGTTCTTGAGCATTGAAATGAAACTTGGTAAAAATAATACAATAATATGTACTATGTACTATTCCAGGTACTTTGTATGTATTAACTTATTTAATTTTTTAAGCCTCAGAATAACCCTATAAAATGGGCACTATTTTACACCCAATAACATGCAGAATTTTTCTTTAAATGTTGCACATATTTACATGTGATTTACTCAAAATGCACTCAAAACATTATAATTTTCATATTAACCTCTTAATATGCTCTAAATATCTTAGCCTCAAAAATCGTCTGCCATCTCTTTGAATGTTTGATAACCAATACATTGAAATACAAACTTCACATACAGAAAATATAGGTTTTCGCTGGAGGAGATAAATATGGAGTGAATACCTCTGTAAACCTTGTGAAAAGCTGTGATAAGAATTTTCTTCCATGTCCTTTGCTTCACTCCTCTTTCACACCCTACTGATTCTCCATACACAAAATATTGCATCATATTCTAATAATCATATTATTCCATTAAACTGCCATAAGAGATTTTACTTTCCCCACTAATCATGGTGAGTTATTGCAGCTTGCTAAGAGAGTATAAATGATTTTATATGGCTAATTGCCCAAGACCATTATAAACAAAGGGAAAAAAAGATGCCCCAAATAATCTGCCACTAATGAAAGCCATATTAACAGAGGTGGCTTGAAGAGGATAGATTTGGGTAATATTTTGCACATTAAATCTTCAAAACTTGGTGAATTAGTTGGATTAATGACGCCCAGATTTATTTCTAGGCTAATTCCATCAACAGAAGACAATGGTCAGCAGCAGAAATTGTCCACATTTAGGGAGGAGACAAAAAAAGACACTTTGGTGAAATGGATAATGTATACATTTTCAATAGATTTTTATGTATGCACTCAAGAAGGGTATGAAGTCACAGTATCAGATATAGGATCCACACAGCTGTATTAAACACCTCTTATATACCACGAAACTGTATTGGCTTTACCTTGTAGTCCAGCCCCTTGCCTTAGAGGTCAGTTTGGAGCAGACACACACTGGATCCCTGCCTTTGCAATCTGACAGCACCCACCTGAGGTACACCTTGTCTCCTGCCCCAAGCTCTTTTTTTAAAATCAATTTCAGAGAGGAAGGGAGAGGGGAGAGAGAGAGAAACATCAATGATGAGAGAACCACTGATCGGCTGCTTCCTGCACGCCTCCCCATCCCCACTGCGGATCAAGCCTGCAACCCGGGCATGTGTCCCCTACCGGAATTGAACCCGGGACCCTTTAGTCTGCAGGTC
The DNA here is from genome assembly GCA_004026665.1 of Murina feae. Classification (NCBI taxonomy): domain Eukaryota; kingdom Metazoa; phylum Chordata; class Mammalia; order Chiroptera; family Vespertilionidae; genus Murina; species Murina feae. The sequence continues at coordinate 15,088 of PVJC01009157.1, read as the reverse complement.
AATGCTCCATCCACTGAGCCAAACCGGCTAGGGACCCAAGGCTCTTTTGATGCCAAACCTCAGAAAAACCAAGGGAACCCACTGGCACTCACATCTGTCCAATCCAGAAATTCGAGGGAATTAATCTGTGTTCATGAATTTACCTCTTGACTAATGGGGAATGGGAACCAATCGATAACTGCTTTCCCCTTTGATTCCTTAACCAGAGAGTTATCAGACACATGTCATAGGCCCCTCAGAAAGTCCTATGGGATTAGAGAAATGTCACCCCACTGCCAAGCCCATAATGCATCTGTGTTGTTCCCCTTAGCTCCTTTTTAATGTCTCATTCCTTGTTTTCTGGTGAGCTAAACTAAGCCCAGTGAGCTTTTGTGTTTATTTTAATATTTTTTATTGCTTTTTTTTACAGAGAGGAAGGGAGAGGGATAGAGTTAGAAACATCGATGAGAGAAAAGCATCTATCAGCTGCCTCCCACACGCCTCCCACCGGGGATGTGCCCGCAACCAAGACACATGCCCCTGACCGGAATCGAACCCGGGACCTCTCGGTCCGCAGGCCGACGCTCTATCCACTGAGCCAAAGTGGTCAGGGCCCAGTGAATTTTAAATAGCAAGTAAGAAAGTATGAAGCATAAACTTTTTGCCACAAACCAACAGATTATGTTGGTTCATTCAAAATACTGAAAAGTTGAAATGTAATATATTTCAGGATTAACCACAGAGCTATTAACAGCAGAGGAAATACTGCAGAATAAAATGGTAAATTCTTGTCTTTTACTTTGCTACAGACATTAGTAATTCAAACATGGTTGAGCATAGTATTATTTTAAATATTGGCAAGTCAATAATGCAGTATGAGTAAAGATATTATTAGCAATGTTCCTAATGTGTAATATTGTATTTTCTACTTAGTTCCTTTCATATACAAGTGCAGAAATTGAAAAAGTTTTCCATTAAATAATGCAAAAGTCTGTACTCATTATATCGAATCCTGAATGACTTCTGAAGATATAAACATATGCTTTCCCTCTCTTATAAAGGGTATCAAAGAATGAAACATAGACAATTCGTAATTTATATAGTGGTGATGCCTATTTTCATTGATGCATTAGGTAGATGCCCAATAGTCCAGGATAGAAATGTAATAAAATTAAAATTATCCCATTAAAAAACATCTGAATTAATTATGCTATTCTTAATATCCCTGAATAACTGCTATTTTATATGTTTGAGAGTTTCTGGTTATGGATATTATAGTAGAAAAATAAAAGCCCAGGAAGTTCCAGTATTGAGTGAGCTTTCCTGTCAGTAATCCTGCTTAAAATAGGGCTTTCGTTCAAGAGTCTATTTGTGAAGCCACTTGATAATGTTTGTGTACATCACAGATGATTCAGGGGTGCAAAGCATGGTTTGTGTTTTAAGTCTTTTTAAAAGCAACTTTCCATGAACATAGAAATGCAATAGAAAGTTGAGTAGGAACTTATAAAGACACTTAAAAATCAACTAGACCAGGGGACATAATATTACTTACATGAGTGGTTCACATCAATATGTCACAACCTCTAAGACTGTACATGTAACTTCAACTCAGAGCCTTTGAAAAAGTTTTAGCTTACACAATTATCATCCCTTCCTCTTCCTCAAGCAATCAAAATTTCCCTTGAGGATGTTACATACCACTAAATATAAGTGGGTTGCTAAGCATATGCCAACAGATAAGAAGAGATACCCAACAGTGGGCCTGCATATTCAGTACAAAACACACATGTTCATCCCACAGGCACTTGCTTGGGTGAGAAAATAAGCCAGAGTGTTAATTTCCAAAAAGCTCAGATATTTTTTCCAAGTATCAAAAATAAGACAAAGTTTTGGGATAAGGAATGAGAATTTTTTGTTTGTTTTGTTTTGACCATTTTGTGAAGCCTCACATCTCAATTTAGTTTAGTGGCTAAATACAGAAATGCCACTCTGGCTATATTTAATTCCTGCTATTTAACTGCAAAAGTTTAGACAGAATGTTGCTTAACCCCGCAAAGTCAGTTATTTTAAAAAGTTGTGTCTTACACAGGTTTGCCTCTCTTGAAAAGAGAAAACATGGATTTGTCTTCTTAAATCAAGCCCCAAGAAGGTTTGAAAATTAAAAATAAAGTATTGCCAACCTTACACCCGTTAGATTATTTTTTATCAAAGAGATGAGCGATAACAAATATGTGGAGAAAAGAGACTTTCTATACAATGTTGGCAGAAAAATAATTTGGTGCAACCACTATGAAAAACGGTAGTAGCTTAAAAAACTTAAAATAGAACTACCATGATCCAGCAATCCCACTTCTGGGTACATATCCAAAGAAAAAAAAAATCAGAATCTCAAAAGGAAATCTCTCCCATATTCATTGCAGCATTATTCACAATAGCCAAGACATGGAAATAACTTAAGTGTCTACCAATAGATGAATGCTTAAAGGAGATAAAATATCATTCAGCCATGGGGGGGGGAGGGGGAAGGAAACTGCTATTTGCAACAACATGGATGAATCTTGAGGGCATTATGTTAAGCAAAATAAGCCAGACAGAGAAAACAATTACTGTATGATTTCTCTTACATGTAGAATCTTTAAAAAAAAAACAAAAAAACACCAAATTTACAGAAATAGAGAGTAGAATGGTAGTTACCAGGGGTTGAGTGATGGAGAAAATGGGGAAATTCTGGTCAGAGGGTATAAGATTTAGTTATGCATATGTTCTGGAAATCTACCATACAGCACAGTGACTGGAGTTAAAAACATTGTGTTGTAAACAAGAAATTTGCTGAGATAAGGGATCTCGAGTATTCCCAGCACACACAAAGAAAGTAATACTGCTTATGTGAAGTGATGGATGTGTTAATTAAACCGATGTAGTAATCATTTTACAAAGTATACATATATTAAATCATCATGTTGTACCCTTTAAATATATACAATTATATTTGTCAGTTATACTTCCATAAAGCTAAAGAAAAAGAAAATACTTTTTAAGAACACATTAATTTCTGAGTACCTGAAAGTTTCTTTTATAATATACCTCATGCTTTTCAACAATTTGAGGTTTTTAAATGATTGAATGTAGTGAATATTAGGTAGTTATCAAACATTCCATTATCTACTTATCTTTTTAATTTACAAATATATCTATCTTCGTATGAAAACATTACAAAGTAACTCTAAAATATATGCTCTGTCCTACACTATTTTTTCCCCTGCTTTTTTGGAAATAACTCCACCACCATAATACAAGTGGAGAACTTCAGGGTTATATTTATATTCTTCATCACTGATGCTGGAAACTGAATATGGGTAAATGGTCAAATTTTTATAAATGAGTCCTCCTTATATCCTCTTACATTGATCTCCTACTTTCTATCCCTAGTGTCACCATCCTGCATTAGACGCCTGTCACATCACCTAATTTACAGAAACCTCTAACTGATGGCTCCTTCCCCGGAAGCAAGGACAGGAGCCAAATCCCTTGCTTGCAACACTACCACATGAATCTTCTTAAACAAAGCTCTGAATGGATCCCCAACCTGCTGAATGAAATCAAAATCACACCCTTCATGACCCAGGCCCATCCAGCTTCCTACCCTTTTCTGTTACATCCCTGTCAAGTACAAATACTCCAGCCAACACAGGTTGGACCACCATTTAACAATCTTCTCCCATATTTACCTCCTATGAGCTTTTACTGGAAAGGTTTTATGGGATTATAATTCCTCTTTTTTAACACTCCAACCTCTTTAAATCCTGCTAATGCTTCAAGGACTAGCTCCTGGGCTACCCAGCAATGCTACACAGTAGGAGTTCTCCACATAGCTCACATGCAACAGCGATTACCATATTTTTCCGTGTATAAGACACTATTTTTTTTTCTAAAATTGTCAGACTGAAAATCGAGGGGCATCTTATACACGGAAGTCAGCTGAAGAGGGAGCCATGCGGTGCATAGCTACCCATATCTTGTCAAACAGGTTTCCTCCAATCACGAGACTTATTGTTACTGATGTCAGCTGATGCCATAATTGGAGGTGGAGATGGGGAGTGTGCAGATGCAACAGGGACCGGAGCATTCTGAGCCCATAAAGATGTCAAAAAATAAAAAGGTAAATACCGGTAAGCGTTTGTCTTACTCTGCAAAATTCAAACTGAACGTAATCAGCTATGCACAAGAGCGTGGAAATAGAGCTGCAGAGAGACAATGTAGACCTCCTCCCACTGAGTGTAGGATCAGACAGTGGAGAACACAGGAAGAACTCCTTAAGATGCCAAAAAGGAAGGAGGCCTTAAGAGGAAAACCAGCAAAATGTCTAAAATACTGACTTCCTAATTTTGGGTTGGAGGGGGAGGGGAGGGAGTATCTTATGCACATAAAAATATGTTACATTAGACATCAAAACTCTGAAGATGCAACAATAAAACTTCTCTTCGCCCCACTCCTACATGGAGAGGCCATGTGATGTTCGATTGTAGGAAACAATCAGAGATGCAAACTTCTGATAATGAAATAAAGTCTCCCAGGTAGAAATCTAATCAGAAGTTTTCTTATTTTCTCCTAACATCAGGGAGACTGGAAAAAATCCCTCCCATTGCAGCTGCAGTAAACATTTTTTTCTGGAAGCATTTGCATGCATTTTGAAGAGCACATAAAGAACTGTCTCTCCAACATCATACAATTATGTGTAGTAACAGACACAAAAATAGATAGTCAGTGGAAGTTGGTGTGTCCTAGAGAATGAAGATTAAACAACCGCATACAAATCAACTAAAAATTTTTCTCAATTATCATAGCATTCCGTTCTACAAGAGACCAGCACAAAATAAAAAAGCCTGATTCTGGTGACATACAACAAGAAACTAAATATGATGCAGAATCAAAACCAATACATTATTCTAGTAACTCCTGGCTAAAGATTTTTCTTATAATCTAGTGACAAAGGATCAGTAAAATAATCTCACATTGCAGATAGGCACATTTATTATTTCCAATTATTCTAATAAGTGTAGAAAGAGCTATAGACACATCTATAAGTTCCTTCATGTTAGGACTCAAACTCTAACACAGAATCTCATCTTTACTTATTTTTCTGACAACTTGGCAAATTATAAAATTTCTTATTTAATAATCTAACATTTCTCTACTGAATATCTGTGAAATTCTAAGGTAAAGCATGGTTTACAATGGTTTTTATTTGATATTTACAATGCTGAACACTGGGCATTTTTGAGATAGAGGTAAAAGCACAATTACCATGGGCTTAAATAATAGTAGCAGCCAAATTTTAGAAATGAATTCCAAGTTCCTGATCTTGTATCATTAACAGCACCTTAACCCTAACCACATCATGGCACCAGAGAGCCACGTGCCATTTTGAATTTGGTTTTCTGGAAGGCATATTCTTTCTTGTTCTTGTTTTCTGGCTCAGAAATGACATTAACTTGATAACATAAAGCTATATTTGATAAAAGAAGGCACGAACAGACATGACAGTTATATCCTTGGTGTCTTACACTTGGAAAGTTTCCAGTATTTCTATAGGATTACTGCAGGGCATTCAGGGCCCTGGCACTTAAAGACTCAAACAGTCAACAGCTGTCAGGCTGCCAATAAGCTGTCTTTTGGGTAGCAGCTGTGTCTATTCTCACGCGCTTCTTTCACACAATCGTAGTAAACCAATGGCAAGCATTTTTGTTTTTGTGTAGGCTTATTTATTTATTATTTTGCCTGGGTTATTATATTAACAGATCACCGTTGGGGACATAGAAATGAAAGGGAATGCTTCTTCATTAGACAATTGAAGAAAGCATGTAAAGAGAAAAATTAAAAGGTATATTTTATCAACTATATAGAAAATTATAACTGTTATCTACTTGACAGCAATTTATTCCTAATTCTAATTCTGTTGTTAGTTTTCACTACATGCTCACAGATGGAAATGAAATATGAATAGTCAAATGCCTACATTCTGTGTCACATGTAAGTTGCTATCATTTCAACCACAACCAATTTATCCTCCACCCCCACTGTCTCCCGTCTCTGTGTTCAGCGTGTGAATCAATCTCATCCAAAGCATGGCTAGCTCTTGGAATTTGGAAAAGGTCAGTAGGTTTTGAGAGATCTCTGAGGTTCCACAGTGAAAATGGAAAAGAAGATAGTGGACTCATTTCCTCTGTGGTATTCAAGAATAGTTTACCCTCCTGTTTTTCATTCTCTTTTATCTTTCTCCATTTGCCCCTTGCTATCCTGAATGGCACATGGAGTAGCATTTGCTCAATGTAGCAAGTCATAGAAGGGGAGAGATCAGAATAATTTGTAATAGGAGACAACCAAGGTTTTCCATTTCTAACGTCTCAAAATAGTCTGGACATCAAATTCATACTTTGACAACTCACTATAAACACATGAAAAAGGCAGTAAGAAACTAACTTCAGTAACTTACAAATTACCTTCAGGACTCCGCACAAAACACAGGCAAATACGGTTACTCCTTGGTCCTTCCTACCTCCTTCTTAACTCTTCCTCCCCTGCTCCAGATTATTTTTTACTATGCATGTCTCCAAACCCTATCTAGGGACAAGCTCACTTAAAAGTACCCATACTCCGGTATTAACTCCCTCTCCTCAGGTGATTAATCCTCATTTTGACACTGAGTTTGAGCTCAGCCAACACTGATTTGAAATTTAGCTAAAGCAATTCATGGTAATGTCATTCAGAGGAATGACCATTGGCTTGGCTTGGAAGGTGGAAACAGAAAGGGCACAAGAACTGGGCTATCTGAGCAGCTCTGAGTGTGTCTGCAGGACCTCTAACAATGAGAAGCCCATCTTGTTATGCTGCTTGAATCTGGGGTTAAAATAACATCCTTTCCTGCATCGCATCAGTACAAGTAAGTGCCTAAACAGGTGGTGTGGGAGATGCTGTCAGTGCATTACGATAGGCAAATGCCAGGAGAGATTATCCTGGTGGAAATAATCAGTCTGAGAATACCCAAGGGTGCTGATGGCATTTCTAAATTAAATATTCACACAGAGCTTAAGACTTTAGCAGCAAATGAAAACCAGGTAAATCATACCAGAGGGAACAGTCAGAACAGAACTTAAAGCAAAATATTTTCTAACATCTGCAGTCAAGTGCTCTGCTGGAAAATGTGAAAGATGGATTCCCTCTGGTAGCAAATGAGAAATTCAGTGGATGTATTTACATTCTGTATGTATTCATTGGAACATATGGCCCAATGAATTATTCCACATGATAAATCTCCACTGAGGCAGCCTCCTACCCACTCAGGCCCTGAACCGTATGAAAGTGGCTAAACCTCCTGCCAAGTGGTGTCATTCAGAAGAACAGAGGGAAAGAGGAAGCAAATGGCATGCAGCATTGGTTATCTGAGAGTGTCCTACTATCTATATATAGCTGGGGATGGAGCAGGGGCTGGCAGAGAGGGGGGGACGGGGTCTGTGTAATTCATTCAGGAGTGCTCTCTGGGGGTTAGGGCCTGTGTCTGGGTATGTTGTTGTTGTTTTCCTAATCAGCGACTGCAGGACAAGCAGGTAGTATTTAGTGGACAGACTCTGGTTTCCAGACAGATCCCAATCTGCTTCCTGTCTATGTGGATTTGGAGCATTCTGGACCTCTTCCAACAGGCTCTTGGCTCTGCGGCCTGACTATCCTGAGCTGTGTTAATGAACAAGATGTTCTGATTTACAAAGGAGACACACTCTTTCAATAAGGAGCCCCTCTGTGCAGGACTCCCTGAATCTGACTGGGAAGATGATGCTCTCTACTGAATCGCATCAGAGCAAGGGATTTGCAGCAAGGAGATGTGGCATGTGAAAACGATACCGGACAACTTTCATGGGACTGAGGTGGCAGTCAAGGGACTGGAGTGGCAGTGCTCAGAACCGAAGGCCAAATTTTAGATAACTAATGTCTTAATTGTTTTACCATCTGTAAGGAGTTCTCAGATACTCCTTACCAAACTGGAAGAAGAAAGTAGTATCACTGCTCCTGACTCACAGCATGGGGCCAGATGGTCAGGTTTCTGTGCTAAGCAGGAATTTCACATGGGGCCTTCGTCTAGGTCTGAGGCCACATTTGAATTTGAAGGAATTAAAGTGTCCATGTTTCAGGGCTTCCCATGGAGTTACTATCAGGACAATGGTGGGAAAATATGAAAGTTATATATTTATGTCTAATTACTACTACTGCAGCCATTTTATAAAAAGGGAATAGAGGTAAAAAAAAAAAAACTGTACCTTTAAATATAAACCAAAAAATTCAAGTAGTAAATGAGTATATCTATTAATTATACTCCAAAATTGTGTTCTTTTCCCATTACAAAACTTTAAATAAATGAAAAATGTAAAATTTATGGGATTTTACATTTTTTCAATGGTTAGATTCCCAAGGAAGCTAAATTCTGCCTGGGTAACATGGTTAGACAAGTCTGGAAATGAGGTCTGAATAGTAGTCCGGAAGTGGCCAATTCAAAACTGAAAACTAAAAAATAAAGAACAATCTGTCACCCCTCTAAACTATGTTCTCCTAACTAAAACTATCAGGCTCAGAATTAGCCAGGTAATTCTCAGTTCACTACACTGGCACCAACCGCAGAGGTTAGTGTAACCTATACATGCAAATAGGTGACTCTGACCAACAAGTGTGGGTAGAGGTGTGTTGCACTGTATGTGACCACGGGAAACAAGGTCTGCCGTCTTTGAGGGGATCAGTTCCAGGCCCTGCATTGCCTGCTTGATGCCTTTAGAATGGCCTCCACACCATGCAGCATCGTGCTGGTGAAACCACTAGAGTGGACCCATAGGGAATAGCCATAGCTGAGCAGGGATTTGTTTAGGCAAGCTAAACTCATTTACAACGGTTATTAATTCCTAAAGTTTAGATGTATGGCACAAGCAGAATGAGCTGGGGTTTTTTTAATCATCCTGAAAACACAATCTAAATAAAGGAACACTGGGAATTATCAAAAGGAACCAATGTAACTATAGATAGACCAATGTAATGAACCTGGATTTTTAAAAGGCAAGTATAAATTATGGAAGAAAAAGTCCCATAGCCAAAACCAGACAAAACACATTAACACAAACCTAGGGGTGGGGAGAGACTAAGAATATTATTAGGATGGCAAAAACACTACATTGAGGCTTTAAAATAAAATGCTAAATATTCTAAAATGACATCACAGAATCTGTTGCATATGAGTAAGATTTTAAGACAGATAGACCTGATTCTAAAACCGGCGATGTTGCTTCTTTAACTGTGTAGTCTTGGCAAAGTTACCCAATTCCTCTTATGGTTCTGAACTTGTAAAATGAGAATAACAATACTTCTGCATTAGATTTTTGATGATTGGATAATGTAAATAAAACTCTTAGCTCCATATCTACTATAGAGTTAGCACACGATAAGCATGCACTTTATTTAAGTGCTTGGAAAAGGGAAGGGTCAGCCTCAGAATAGTAGATATATGCTATACTGATAACCAGAGGCAGAGAAAAAGCAAAGCTATTCAATTTATATTTCACTTCCACTTCTTTAATAAAAACAGTGATCCTCAAATTGGAAATGATAGAACAAACTTGGTTACCAGGGAACAAAAGTCTAAAGTAGACCCACACAAAATATGATCAAAGATAGCCAAGTTGCTTTAAATTATCTCTAAGTCTCAAGCACAGACGGAATGTATGCCAGTGCAGTGAACATCAGTGCAATTGCGAAATGGCTATTGAAAAATATCTAGACAATGAGTTAAGACTCAGAAAAAAATGAGTAAAATTGCTGGTTTGATTCCTGGTCAGGGCACATACCTGGTTCTGGGCTTGATGCCTGATAGGGGGCATGCAGAAGGTAGCCAATCAATCAATGTTTCTCTTTCTCTCTTCCTCTCCCTTCCTCTTCTCTCTAAAAATCAATAAAAAAATCTTTAAAGAAACAAACAAAACAGATTAAGTAATGCTCAAAAGTCAACTATACAATTTCAGAGTGAGATGGGCCTAATATAAGAGCAGTTCTTATTTTCTTAAATGCCCATCATAAGATAATAAGAGGTGGCTGCTTAAGCAGCTCATATGACCTTAAGTTGTAGGTAAATATTAATATCCAAAAAGAAAAGGTATATCCCATTGTACTGTGAACTTTTCCCTCCAAATCCAGATCGTTGTATTTTGTTCTGAGCTCCACATTTTTATAAGATGTTGACATACTGCAGTTATCCAGAAGATATCAACAAAAACAATAAAGGTTCTACAAATTTTGTTTTGTGATGAATATTGGAATTAACAAGGACTGGAAATGTGAAACCATAGCAGGAACTGAAAAGCTTCATTCAAGTATTTTAAAGATTTCAAAAAAAATTAGAATGAACTGTGCAGTGCTTCAAATGTCAGAACTAAAACTGTAAGTAATAGAAAGACAAATTTCAGTAAAATTTCCAAGTAATAAAACAGCGATGGTCTTGCAAGAAGAGAAGCTTCTCATCGCTGCAACATCCCACCCATACACTGAAATGACCACTAGCAGTCATTCAAGCTACATGAGAAGCCATACTGCGTAACTTCTAAAGCTTCCTTCTACCCAAACCCATTGGGCCATCAGCATTTCACTTTCAGCAGAGATTTTTCAGTGCAATTATTCCCAACACTTGATTGCAGCAAGCCAGAGTTCTTTTAAATTAATTCCTTTCTGTAATCGCCCAGAGCAAATGTGTATAGAATAAGCAATAGCTTTTAGTAAATACTAGCCCATCTTTGCAGACACCCCAAAGAATGGAGCAGTTAATCATTCATCAGCTGTGACCTCTGAACCAGTTTCTTTACTTGGAAAAAAATTGAAGTTCCACCTCATCACACTTACACTTGCTTGACTTCACAACTGCAATATGCCCCTCTGGAGAGAGGTCCATTGTTAGTGTCATGAGCATCGATCAATCACATCTAAGCTGCTCTCCCAATGATTACACTGTTCCTCAATCCCCTTAAGTTTCACAGCCCAAAGCATGCCCAGGGCTCACTGCAGGCAGACTCATTCTGATCAACTCAACACAAGCACACAGCTCGTGTTCGTAGAGCCAAAGGCAGCCATAGTCCCAGGGTACTCCGATTGTAGACAGAATTTCAGCTTTATTAGGTAACTGTCATATTTGCCTTGGTGTCTCTTAAAATTTTAAATCGGGAGAAAATATAAATGCAGAAAAGCCATGATAAGTTAACTTAGCAATCTGCTGTAATAAACATGTGCATGATGAACATATATTATGGAAATTAGATGGAGAGCCAGGAGAGTGATAACAGAGTAAGAAATGTGAGTATGGTGAGGTCATAAAAATCCTAAGTGTTATATATCAGAAAGAGTTTTTCTTTTTTAAACAGTCTGGTCAGGATTCCTGCTTAAAATATTTGAGGATCCACCCACCCCTCTGTTTAACACAGTGCATTATTCAAAGGGTTCAATAATGCAAAGAAAGTCTGAAACCCAGAAGATAGTCTGCACATGGGAAGTAGACAAAGGAGGTATTACAGTGTTGGGAATGATAGCTGTATATATTTAATGTCTCTATGAAACCCAGACATGGACATTATTGTCTTAATTTCTTTAGCTGATTTCTTCTCTCTGTGTTCAGGCCTCACTTGTATGTTCATTCCAAGATATCTGTCTTTAAGCATGAGTTCAAAGGGTAGATCCTACATCTATAAGCTTAGTGTAGTATGAGCTTCAGGATGGGGGGAGGGGAGCATTGCTTTAAAAGCTGGTGGAAAATTCTTTAGGTAAAAAAAAATTTGTTATTTAGCAATTAATAGCCTTTAAGGTCTATTTTACATATGAACAGATTGTTTCCTTGGCATGACCAGAATAGACATGAAATGATGAAGCAGGTAGGTCTGTTGTCAAGCTTCAGTTTATATTACAACCGCAACCGATAGCCGGACAGAGACACTGGAGCATCCAACAAATTGACAAACTTCAGAGGGAAGGGGCAGCTCCAGAAGAGATTAAAGAATGTATAAACATTTATGCATAACCCATGGACAGACAATATTGCCAGGAAGGCCTGGGGAAGGGGCAAAGGTGAGGTAGAGGGGGTCAACAGGGAGGAGAGAAAGAGACAGCTGTAATACTGTCAACAAGATAATTTTTAAATAAATAAACTAATTTTCCTTATGAGAAAAAAAAATGTTATAAAAAGGAGACAGATGCTGGATGTGAAATTTAACCTCTCCACTCATCCCAGATGCATAGTGATCAGGGAGTAACTTGATTTCTTTTCTCAGATTAGTGAAAAAATATATATTTTCACCTCTTTTTGTGCAGAGATACAAATAAAATGTCATCTAAATGCAATGCTTTTATAGGGATAAGCAGTTGATCTCAGAATGGTCTCAGTTCAGACTGATTGTTCCATCTCTTTACTAAAAAATACACTTAAAAGCAAATTTAGCTTAGAGGAGTCTAGCAATAGTGCCTACCTAATAGAAACAATTTCTTAGTCCTTTCAATAGGCCCTGATAACAAAGTGCATAACAGCCTCAAAGAAGTAGCCCAATGAGTATCTTCTGCTGATGGTGATTGATCCGGTCTCATAATGAAGTGAAAGCTCTTTTAGAGCCAAAGCAATTTTGCCCACATCCTTTATCAAGAGAAACCATAATGAATTGTGTTAGTTGCCAGCATTTATTGAAAATTTCATCTTAGAATGTTTGCCAGATGTCATTACATGAGAATTAAGTGCAGCCTGAGAGCCTTGCTGTAATGCTCAGAATCTCTCTCCATCACTGTTCTAGAGCTGGTTTGGGTCTGCCTCCAAACATTACAGGGAAATAAAAGAAGCTTTAAACTCTAATTGATTAAGTGCTTTATGCACATCATGTCTTGTTTCTTCTCTTATGAGAAATTTCATTACCTAAATCCTATATGCATTTTCAATGTTAGTCTAAGTAAGAAAATATTTTTAAAACCTTACACTGACTTGATGTTCTTTAAAATTTTTAAACATCTAATATTGCTTGCTATCTAAAAACTGTTTCAGGAATACTTTCAGATTATTCTGGGTAAAAATTTTAAAAGTACAAGAATTATTTAACATCCTAAAGAGTAAAATAATGCTGAAATCATTGGTACACAGAAAAATATTTTCATTAAACAGCTTATATTTAATATATAGAAGTCATGTGACCTATCCAACTTACATTATTTCATGCCATCAAACATAATCAGTATCCTTGCCTCAATGGCTTATAGAATTACTGTCAAGCTGTATTTGGCCAAGAGATCTGTTTATAGGAAACTGATTTGTAGTTTTTCAGCAAAGTAAAAAGATAAATCCATCTGCTGTTTGTCATCTCATCTTTCTTATGAAAGGCTGCAGCCTGAAGCCTAGAACATACTAGGTTTTCCTTTGGCTGCTTCATTTTCACATACTAAACCAGAGTTTTCAGCAGTTTGCATGGCATGCTTTCTCAACTGTGCTTATAAAAACCATTAATTCTCATTTCTAACATCAGTGCATATTAGTTGACTACATATATTCAGATGCAAATCAGGTCCCTACTTTAGACAAGAAACATCATATGGGAAACATTTTGAGTCAGCCCACAGCATGTGGAATCATCCTGATGACTTAGAACCACTTTCTACAGAAAAGAAAAAGTAGACTCTTCATTTTAGACACACCTAATATGTTAAGTATGTTTCATCCTCAGATGTGACAATCCAAGTAACCACTAATAGTATATTGCAACTCAGAGTTTTTAGCTTTGAGTTTTCGGAGGAATATATTTATTCAAATTGAAAGTGTCATTTGTTTTTAAAGCATCGTGTTCCACTGACCATGAGGATTGCATTAAGTCCCTAAAGTGCTTGCAAAAGCTTTTCTATTTGCATATCTTGAATTAGATTAAGAAGTTCAAAAACCTAAAAATTTCAGAAATGTAAAAGACACCATGTGTGTCGTGATGAGGCTGGTAGTTATAAAGTTTTTGTTGTGGCTGATATACCCATGCCAGATTATGTCTGCACAAGAAATTATAAATTGTTATGGATTCAATCAGTTCATTAATTAATCAACTTATTGATTTTCTATTCTGCTGATCCAAGTAATGTTTTAGGATTATTACTTTGGGATATGGGAATTTATGATTTATTATATATACAGTAGGGGCCCAGTGCACTTGGGGGGAAGGGTGTCCCTCAGCCCGACCTGAGCCCTCTTGCAGTCTGGGACCCCTCAGGGGATGTCCACCTGCTGGCATGCCTGGCCAGCCTAGGTAAGGGGCTGATAGCCGTTTTCAGGCTGCCCACAGCTCCCATTGACCCAATGTCCCAGCAAGGCTGGCTGGAATCAGGTTTCTGGGGTTTATTTATCTTCTATAATTGAAACTTTGCTTCAGCTCCATGACTTCTATAATTGAAACATTGTTGTCTTGAGCAGAGGCCCACCTGGCCTAGGCAGGCAGTTTCTTCCATCACTGGCCGCTATCTTGGCTGGGTTAATTTGCATACAGCTGCTCTGATTGGCTTGTGGGCATGGCTTGCCTGGTGGGTGTGACTTAGGTATAATGGAGTGAAGGGCGATTTGCATATTACTCTTTTATTAGATTAGATATTAGTACCTGGATCCGTGAATAGGTAAACTCTGCAAAAAAAAATTAAAATTAAAATGTTTTAAGTATAACATTTTTAAAAAACATTTAATGTACAACTTTCTATTGGGTCTTCCACTCAACATCAACAAACCCCTCAGAACCATCCCTGAGACTTAGGAGAGGTAAGATTTACAGTTGAATCTTATAGCTCAGAGTGTATTTTGGGAAAAATGCCTCTCTGCTGAGAATGAGATACTTTCTGGTACTATGACTTGAGGAAATTGCTATTTGGAGATCTCTACAGGATGCTTCTGCAGGAAAAGGGCAGAACACACTAAGGTGCACACTAGTCTTGCTCTGAAATGTGACTCTGTCCCCAGAATGATAAACTCATGGCTCTAGTGCTGTCTGAAACACTCCACCACACAACAAACAGCTCTCCTTGTGTGGCTTCCCTCGGG
>PVJC01009156.1:11370-46691 GCA_004026665.1 Murina feae | reverse complement strand
CCATCCCAGGGCCTGGAGAGGGAGCTGACCCCACAGACACCTGGATCCCAAACTTCTGGTCTCCACCTTTCTGATGCGTTGAGTCACCCCGTTTGTGGTGATTTATTACAGGGACTGCAGGATACACACAGGCAGCGGAGCTGCAGGAGCAGGTGCTGACTCTGTGGGGAGCTCGTGCATATTTCAGTTCAGAGGAAGGAGGGGGGTGTGTGTGTGTGTGTGTGTGGCTGACTTCCCTCAGGTGAGAAGAAATGGCAGGAAGCACTGGTTCCGCCCCCAGCAGGCAACGCACCAGTGACAGATTCACTGTGTCAGAGGTCGCACCCCGGCTCTGAGGCTCCCGACCAGGGAGCCAAAACCTCACTCAGACCCAGGCTTTGTACTTCCGCACATAACTCTAATGACGTACATAACTCTAATGAGCGTGGTAGCCGACTCGGAGGTAAGTAACAGACAAGCCCAGGAGCTAAACCATGAGCTCTGGCCTCACATCCAAGCCCCATGTATCCATTAGCCAATCAACAAGGGGAAGCTAACACCTCCTCTGAGCCCTGCTTTCCTCAGACGCAAAGCAGCACTAATGTGAGATACAGGTAGGGTAATGACATACATAGTAAGCACAGGGCCCGGGAGGACGGACAGTCACCACGAGGCAGGGAGGGGGGTCCGAGGGTAGAAGCTCATCCACAAGAAAGCGACATCTGAGCTGAGGGACAGTGAAGCATTAGTAGGAGGCATTCAGACGGAGAAGGAAAGGTGACCAGACCAGACAGAGGGACCCCAGGGAGCAGGCGCTTGGCCAGGGGGGGATGAGGGGCTGCAGTAAGGCTGGTGAGTCAGGCATCCCCCAGGGCCTTAAAGGCGAGCACCTTGAAGGTGGCCAGACCCTGGGCATCACGGGACAGAGAAATCAATGGCCCTGCTCAGCCCGCTGTCAGCCCGGTGGGTATTGACTGAACAAAGAGTGAGAAGACAGAGACACAGGTAGACACCTACACACACGCACCCGACACAGTCATATACAGAGGGGACGGGGGAACTAGAGGTCCTGGGTAGATAGCAGGCGGTGGCAGGCAGAATCCTAAGCGTTCCCCGATTTCCCACCCTAACCCCCAACGCAGGGGATGCAATGAGCTAGCGCCCCTGAGAGTTTACAGATGTTGTAACGAAGGCTGCTAGTCGGCTGACTTGAGTTCACTGCAAGGGAAACTTAAAGCTGGGCGGAATCTAACCATCGAACCATGAGCTCTTGAGAAGCAGAGCGGACTCTCCCGCTGGAGGAAGCAGCAGGTTCAGATTGCTTTGTGGAGAGGCAGAGAGAAGGCCTGAGGCCTGAGGGGGCCCCCAGGAGCCAAGCGAGAGTGGTGCCCTTCAGCACCGCCACTCCCACAGCGCAGCGGCCCAACCTCCTTTCTCCCCAAGGGGGCCGGTTCGGGGTCACTGTGCTGTGAGCCCAGGCTCACCCCTCCCCGGGCACTCCCCACACCGCCGCCCATCCCCCACATACAGAACTCCTCGAGGCTGATGTCCTCCACGGCGTGGATGCCGGTCAGGTGGGCGACACGGCCCTGGACTCGTGTCCTCTTGTCGCCAGTGGTCTTCTCCACGCGCTCGATCATCTGCTGCTGGCGGTCAATCCAGTAGAGATGCCTGCCCAGCACCGTCAGGCCCACGGGCTGCACGATGTTGGCATCCTCCAGGGTCAGGCGGTTGGCCCCTGCCAACGGGACAAGTGCCCCTGAGTGGCAGCTGATCTCGACAGCGCGACCCACACCTGGATGAGGGAGGGCTGGCAGGGAGCCTGCAGGGTTCCACGCCGGGGATGGAGCTGGGCAGATCTGAGACCAGCCCCCGACTGTCCCTGCTCCCACCTGCGACGGCCTTGGGATCAGGGACACAGGACCTCTCCCTCCATCCCACCTCATCTTACAAAGAAAAGGCCCTCAAAACGCATCGACTCCACTCCTATCCAGCTAGGGACCTCCTGGTCGAAGGCGGCCCACCTGTGACTTGGGCCCTGGAGGCAGAGGCTGGGGTTGGACTCCTGCCTCACCCTGCGCTGTGGGAGCCAAGGCAACTTGCTCACCCTTTCTGAGCCTCACGCTCGGCCTCTGCCACAAGGTGAACGTGAAGCCCCAGCGGTGCCCGCTCACAGCCAGTCCCTGACGACCACGGCCACAACCATGGTTACTGATGACGAAGGAGGCCAGGCGTCCCGGGGAGGTCAGACCCGGGGCTGCCAAGGGACCCGATGCTGAGGACGCGCAGGGCACGTACCCGACAGGTCACAGCTCTCGATGCGCTTCAGGTCCGCGTCCACCCAGAAGAGCTTGCCCAGCGTGTTGTCCACCACGAGGGCCACAGGGCGGATGAGGCCCGTGGTGAAGAGGACCTCGCGCTCCGTGCCGTCCAGGGCCGCGCGCTCGATCTTGGCTGTTCGGTCCTGCATGTTGGTGAAGTACAGGTACCTGTGGGGGGGGGAAGGGGGAGGGCAGGTACCATCTCCTCAGTCAGGATGCAGCTCGCAAAGCACCAGCCAGTCAGCTTCCTGTCATGTGTGTTAGGTCGCCCTCCCCACACACCCCCCCCCGGTTTTTCCTGTGGGGATGCTCAAAGTCTATTAACATGTCCCAGGTGCCTCCCACCCGTCAGAGAACCCGCAGGCCCACAGGGGGAGCACGGGGCGGGGGGGGGGGGGGAACAGCTCTCAGGAGGTGAAGCTGTGCCAAGGACAGCCGGCTTGGAAGGTAGTGAGTTCCCTGTGGCGGAACATGTGCAAGTGAGTAACCAGCCACCACCTGCGATGCTATGGAAGGGACTTTCGTACAGGGTTCGAGCTTGATGGGGATGATACAAAAGCTATGAATTAGCACGTACATCCTTCTAATTCCCACACCTCCCCACACATGCTTCCTGGGAAGGCCGCCCCTGGGTGTCTGCCGAGGCCGGGAACAAACTAGTGTTTCCACGTCCTGCTCCGACTCCTGACCCATCGGAATGTCAGAGATGGAAAACCCCCCTCCCAGCCCCAGCGGGGTGCAGCCCCCCACATCACGACATCCGCCTGCCCCTCTGGCCTCGCACCCTCGCTCGGCGTTGACGACGATGGCCCGCGGCTTGTCCCGGTCCCCACGGAGCACCACGCCCATGGCGTCCCCGTCCAGCCTGTGCACGTTGATGGTGTTGGTGGCCTCGCACGTCCAGAACAGCGTCCGGCTGTACACGTCGATGCTGAGGTCGTGGGGCTGCCTGTCTGGGCTTTGGT
The DNA here is from genome assembly GCA_004026665.1 of Murina feae. Lineage (NCBI taxonomy): Eukaryota > Metazoa > Chordata > Mammalia > Chiroptera > Vespertilionidae > Murina > Murina feae. The sequence goes on along the minus strand of PVJC01009156.1, from coordinate 43,426 downwards.
TTGGGCTCGGAGAGGTCAGAATGAAGGGCTGTAAGGCAGCGAGACAGGAACGCCGGCTAAGGCAGGGCCGGGAGGGCCGAGGCCTCGGTGTCTGAGTTCAGGCTCCGACCCGACCCAATCAGCTCTCACCCACTGGAGAGCGGAGCTGACGCCTACAGCAGCCTCGGGGAGAGCCCTCGCCCATTCACCCAGACCTCAGGCCCACCCACTCGGATTCAACTTCCCCCCTTCCCACCCTCCCAGTCTTCCTGCACCGAAGGGCCCCCTGACTGAACCCAGGATCATAGGCCCCTTCAGGACACGGCTCTGCTTTCTTGTTTTCTTAGACTCCTGCTGTTTTCAAACGGAAGGTGCCAGAACAAAGTGTGGAAAATGGAGGTGAACCTCGCACCACCCTTTCCTCAAAGGGAGAGGCCAGGGGTTCAAGGCCAGTGAGGGTGCAGGGCCAGGTGGGGGCCAGGGGAGAGTGCTGTGGGGGCCTGAGCCAGACTTGGGACCCCAGTCGTCAGGAAAGCCAGCTAAGAACCACACATGCTACAGCGCAGATAAACCCTGAACGCGTTAGGCTCAGCGAAATAAGCCACACACCCAAAGACACACGCTGAGTGTGTGATGCCACGTATATGAAGTACTTAGAACAGTCAAATTCACAGGCAGAAAGTAGGACAGTAGGTGCCAGGGGCTGGCGGGAGGGGGTGGGGAATGCAGTGTGTCTCGGGGGCAGCATGTCAGTTGGAGAACACGGATGAACGGTTCTGGAGGTGACGGTGGCCATGGCCACACAGCCATGTGAACGGACTTAGTGCCACTGAACCACACACTTTAAAATTATTAAAAAGGCTGAGTATTTACCACAGTAAAAACATTTTTTAATTGAATAGGTAAGAAAACTTAGCCGAGAATGTAATAATTTAAAACATTGTCTGTGGGGGGTTTGCGGAGGGGCCCTAAGAAAGAATCAAAGCCAGCCCTGGCTGCTGCGCTCAGTGGTTAGAGCGTCCGCCTGCACACCGAAGGATCGCAGGTTCGATTCACAGTCAAGGGCATGCACCTGGGTTGCAGGTTCGATCCCTGGCCCCAGCTGGGGCGTATGTGGAAGGCCACCAGTTACCGTGTCTCTCTCACATCGATGTTCCCTCCCCCCGCCTCCCTCTCCCTCTCCCTCTCTCTCTCTCTCTCTCTCTCTCTCTCTCTCTCTCTCTCTCTCTCTCTCTCTCTCGCCCCCACCTACCTCCCCTTCCATTCCCTCTAAAAATCAATGGGAAGGACAAAAACCGTACACCTATGGATGAGGACAGTGACAGGGGCGGGGGGATGAAAGGGAAGAGGGTGGGGTGGGAACCGGGTGGAGGGGAGCTATGAGGGTGGGGGGAGAGGAAACTCTGTAATAATCTGAACAATAAAGATTTAATTTTTTAAAAAAAGAAAAAAGGAAATGGGAAGAATATCCTCGGGTGAGGATTCACGAACAAACAAACAAGACTCAAAGCCAGAGCCAGCAGAGGGGGGCGGCTCAGCAAGAGACAGGAGGGAACCATGTCTCCAGATTCAGCAGCTGCTTCTAAAAGGACTTTTCCTCCCAAGTCTTCCCGTGCTTTCGCCCAGATTTCTAAAGGAATGCCTGGCAATTCACACCTCGTAACAGCAGGGAAGCCACAGCCCGTCAATTAACACCTCCCCATCCTCGAAAGGATGCCCAGTGACGCCGCACCTGCTCTGAGCAGGATGAAAGAAACCCATTTCCACCAGGCTCAGCGCAACCCTCGCAGGGTGCCCTGCTAACTCCCCATCCTGCTGGAAGTATCTTGTTGAAAGTTATGCCCCACCCCCCTAGACAGCAATAGCATCCAGTTCAGGGGAGGGAACAGCAAAATCGACTCTACAGACACGACCATCATCTGGAAATCTCCACCGGCGAGCATGCCTCGCCATCACTGTCCCGCGGCCTCCAGAGCTCCCCAGGGGGACGCAGGCCCCTGCACGGACCACTGGCCTGAGAGAGGGGCCACTCAGTTGTGCTGCTTTTGTAAAAGGGTCTTTGGAAACGGGCAGGACACGCATGGCGGTCACCGTTCCCTGCTGCCCGGGGACAGCGGGCGAGGCTGCAGCGAGCATGTCCTTCCCAGACCGTCAGTTCTGCCAGGACGCGCGCTTTGAAAACGTGATGCTCTGGGGCAGAACGTGGATCTCACATGTGCCCTCGGGCACTGTCGCCCGTGAGGAGCACCAGGTGGGAGCACCCAGCACGAGGCCGAGTAGGAAAACGCCCTCAGTCTCCCAGTGAGCCCCACATCCACACTCGCTCCACCGTCTCACAAAAACCCACAGGCTGCACCCTTTGGACGCCCAAACCCTCAGCCAACGTCAGGCCTCCATTGTGGCGCGTACGTGCTGAGCCGTTTGAGCCTGCACGACACTCCTGCACGGAGCTGCCGTCCGCGCGTCATGCCCCAGCCCCGTCCCCGTGGCCGAGGTGTGTGCTGTGTGACTCTGCAAGGCGTGTGGTTTTCAGAACACACAGGCTGCCCTATGGCAGAACTGACTACACGATTCCTACGAAATAAGAACAAACCCAGAGTAAGCAATACCAGCCACCCTGTGCAAAACCACTGTGGAAAGAAGAAATATTCACGGGGTCTGACACTCCCTTCCCCAGTGATTTCAAAAACTATAAAATCCAGTTTCTACACATAACCAGTCTGAGTTCCATACCCAATAATGGCAGAATCGGGGGCTCCATTGTTGACCCCAAACCGTGCTTGGTGGCCAGCTCCCCTGCTAAGAGCAGTGGGCGGAGCCCAGAGATGGCCAGGGCGAGCGCTCCCTCCATGGAAGTGCCCTCCGCCTCTGGCAGATGCACTTGCCTGGGTCCCGTCGTCCCGGGCTCGCTTGATGTTCTGGCGTCCGTCCACCCAGTAGATGAACTTGTCCAGCGGGTCGTAGTCAATGGCCTTGACGTTCCTCAGCCCGTGCAGCGGCAGGATGAGGTCCGGGCTGTGCTGGTCGTCCGGGATCATCCGGCTGATGGCGTTTTTCTGGCTGAACAGCAAGAAGGTGCTGGGCGCTAGGGTGAGGCAAACAGAGGGGGAGCTGCAGGTCGGCATCCGGGAGCCGCAGGGAGAGCAGACCTGCGTGTGGAGGCCCCAGGGGACATGGGACAAGGCCACAAGACAGAAACCTGCTTCCTGGGGTGGCCCACGGGGAATTTTACCCTCCGTGTTACACGTCTCGGTGTCCGTCTCTACGAGTGCACGTTATTTTAAAAAACAGGTGTCAATTTGTCTGTGAGTGATCAAGACTCAAGACGGCAGGAAGGAAGACGGGGATTTCCAAGGGCCGACTGCAAGCGTCCGTCTAGCTCGGCTGACACGTCTCCATGAGCTCAGGGAACCGCTGAGGAGCATGTGGCGTGAACAGTGACCCCAGGAGGGCACGCTGCCTGGGGGTCAGGGAGCAAAGCCGCCCTGCTGCAGGAGCCGCATCTCTCAGACTGTGCAGGAGGCCACGGGCTGCAGCCACTGTCCGACAGTGCCGTCCTCTGCCCAGGTCCGCCGGCCACAGGCGTCCCCTCTGGGTGCTGGGGGACCTGCACCTCTGCTTCAAGGTTACGGCCCCCAGGGGGGAAGGGACAACAGGACCAAAGGGAGCCCAGGAGTGGGGGTCCCAGGCTGCGGCTCAGGCCCAGCTCGCACCAGCTCAGGGCCCTCGTGGACACGAGGGGATGAGGAAAGCCAGCCCTCCTGGTGCCGAGGGCTGTGTGACCCCAGGCCAGGCCCAGGCAACCGAGCTCTGCACGCTGCCCTGTGCTGCACACAGGCTGAGGCAATGATGGCCCTTGATGCTACAGGGGCAGAGGTCGTCAGCAGGGTCCAAGGGCAAGTCGCCCTCAGGCTCCCTGAAACTCACTTTTTTATCATGGACATGAGAGCTTTTAAAAAGGCCTGCATAATTCAGGGTGTCAGTGTGAGGATTACACCTGTGAGCGTGAGTCCCCCTGCCAAGGGCTCAAGAGCAGGGACTCTGGAGCCAACCTGCCTGCATTCACACCAGGCCCAGGCTTTCCCAGCCGCGAGGCCCCGCACAGGTTACTACGCAGCTCTGCCAGGTTCCTCGCCTGGGAGTGAGATGGGACAGTGACACTCCCTCCGTGCAGCTTGAGGACAGAACGAGAGCCACAGAAAGGACTGAGGACAGGGCCTGCCTCCCTGAGTGCTCTCTCCCAGGGACAACTCCCCGTGGGATGTGCCAGCTCGGGGCTTGGCCCAGCTCCTCTGTCTTGATGAAGCAACTGGCCCTCCACCCAGCCCAGGCCTCCGGGTAACATTGTGGAGTTCGTGCACCAAGACACCCTTTCCCACCCAGCCCCAGGGCCAGCCCAGCCCAACATGGGGTGTGCTGCAGGGGAACGCGGGCACTCACGGCTGCAGTTGCGGCTGCTGGGGTCCAGGGTGTAGTGGGAGGCACAGCTGCAGCGGTGGCCGCCGGGGACGGCCAGGCACAGCTGCCCGCACTGCCCATTGCCATGCACGCAGTCGTTGAGGCCGTCCTGGCGGGAGGAGTGGAACACCAGGATGTCCATGACGAAGTCCAGGTGGCCCTGGATGAGGGTGCGGTTCCGGCCGCTGGTCTTGTCAGCCCGCTCGATGCTGTGCAGGTTCCAGTCCGTCCAGTAGATGTAATCGCTGTACTGGGTCAGGCCGAAGGGGTGTGGGAGGTCATCGGCGATCACGATCCGCTCCTGACCTGCATGGGACACGCGGGCAAGGTGTCAGCAACAGCGCAGCACACCCGCAGCGCAGGGCGCCCCGCAGCCAGGCAGCCTGCGCCGGGGCCAGAAAGTTCGACTACTCTGGAAAACCCACAGTCTTGACTGATGCTGGATGTGTACCACCCTGGGACCGAGCAACTCCTCTCCCGTTCACAGGAGAAATGCATGCACACAGTGTGCGCCTGCACCACACGGACAAGAGTGTGGGTGGCAGCCACTGGCTGTGAGAGCCACGGGCTGGAAACAAGCCAAACGTCAACAGCAGAATGGAGGAAAGGTGGTGGGGTCTTCATATAATCTATGTATATAAATATATATAAAAGCCTAAGTGACCATTCAACCAGTAGCTATGACATGCACTGACCACCAGGGGGCAAACGCTCCAACCAGTAGGTTAGGCTGCTGCTGGGACCCTGTGGGCCCCGAATCTGGTTCACCCACCCCAGATTCCCTTTCAACGTGCACGAATCTGTGCACCGGGCCACTAGTCTAACAATAAAAAATAAGAAGAAGAACATGGGGGCGAATCTCACAGTCACTAGATTGAAGGAGCACATGGTGTGACCACATCAACAGAAAGTTCTAGAACAGCAAAACTAGGAGACAGAAGTCAGGGCAGCAGTCTCCCCACACGCCAGCAGCAAAGGCTCATGAAACAAAGCCTGCAGCAACTAACCAACAACCGCATAGCTGGAGGCTGAGCACATTTACGTGCACCTACTGTGCACCCAGCACTGGCTGTGTTGGGGATACAATGGTGAACATGCCAGTCTGGAGCCGGGTGGGGCAGGGCGCAACAGACGCGGTGCCAACAGGGGAAGGAAAGAACAAGTCCAGAGTCCAGGTGACTCTTGGACCCGGATGTGCCTCTCCAGGTCTGCCCTTGTCCAGCTGTGTGCCATGTGAATGCTTCTTCCTGTGTGTTCTATCCCACAGCCAATGAAAACGTGTTAGTGACATGAGGACGTGCTGGTCACGGACAGGAGCAAGAGAAAGCAGGCTGAAAATTACACATGGCACGACTGGAGGCGATGTCTTAAACATGATTTTAAAAAGCAGAAATGAAGATTTTTAACAACTCAGACTAGTACTTAGAAATCAACGACACATCTTAAAACTGGGAAAAGTATGTCACCATGAATCCTGGTTATCCCGGAGCAGTGAAATGATGGGTCATTATAATCCTTCTTCATATTTTTCTATATTTTCAGAAATTTTCCAAGTTGATTACTTTATCATTAGGGGGAAAAACACTTTATGAAATAAAGATGCTCCCTGATGCCTCCATCAACCACACATAAACACAAACACACATAAGTACACACACATGCACACACACTCTCTCTCCCCCAGGGCCCTGGCAGGGAGCACACAGTTTCCCGGCATCATGGTAACTAAACATTTGGGGGCCTCCCTCCGTGTGCCAGGCAGAGTGAGAGTGCTTTTCCCGTATCATCTCATTTAATTCTCGTGGCAACGGCTCCATGGGGCAGGAGCCATTACTGCAGGGAGCCGGGGTTAAGTAACTTGGCTGACATCACACAGTTGTATGTGGCAGAGCCAGGACTCCCCTGGGCGGCGGAGGACCCACATTCACGCGCACGCCCAGCCCTGCCCACTCCCACTCGCCCGGGGCCTTGCGCATGCAGCGCTCGGTAAACATGCGTCGTTAAATGGAAAACGCGCTATGGCACAGTGACAGCCGGGCCCACACACCGGGCCCCCCTCCGTCCGCAGGGTCGTGTGAGTGTCCAGAGCTTTTGCTGCTGTCCGTCCAAGTGTGTCTCTCCTTTAGGGTAGTGACTTAATTATTTCTGGCAACCACAGCTACACTGTGCCTGGTTTCTCCTCCGGCACCAGCTTCTTGTAATTCACGGCAAGGGCTCGGGCGGTGGGCTCAGGCAGCGAGCACAAAGACATGCAAAGCTGGCCATTAGCCCCGGAAACCAGGACAGTCGGCATGCAGGGTGGGTGTGGCCTGCCCCACGCAAAAGCCAGGACACTGGGGGCCTAGCTCTGCTCACACCTGGAACTAGCCCTTCAGCCCGCCTGTGCCTCAGTTCCCTCTCTGTAACATGGGCACTACCACGCCCACCCCGGTGAGAGCAGCAGAGATGAGGGAGGAAGCCACATTCTTTCCGCTGCAGAGGGCAGCCCCGTGACCGCACAGAGCCGACAGGACCACGCCCCTCCAGCAGGACAGAGCCCAGAGTTACGTGTTCTGGGTTCAAATCCTGCCCCTGCTGCTGGGTGACATAGAGCGATGTGTTTTTTGCCTCATCCCAGGGTGTTGGGTGTGGCTTGTGAGTGGGACCAGAACAAGACTAGCACGTAGTAGGTGCTCGGGGTGAAGACTGAGTGTGTGGCCCTGGTGTCTCCGCGGCACTCTGTGACCTGAGGCAAGTCCTGTGACCTCCCTGGCCTGCTTCCCCATCAGGGTGGTGCTGTGTCAAATCGGAGTGCTAGCCCAGGGCTTAGCTGGAGCCCAACTTTCAGTGCCAGAAACTGGCCACAGGCCCACGGACAGTGTGGGAAGGGAAGCCCTCGAGAGAGGGGAAGTTGGATGAGCACCTCCCGGAGGGCCCGGGGACTCGAAGGCCAGAGGGCACATGCAGGGGGTGAGCGATGCTCCAGCCAAGGACACCATGCCCACAGGACCACCGGCCCTCACCCAGCATGTTGGATGACTCGATCATGTTGGTGTCCAGGTCAGTCCAGTAGAGACGCTGGTCCGCGTAGTCGATGGTGAGGTCGTTGGCCCGGCCCACCTTGTCCACCAGCGTCATGCAGTTGGTCCCGTCCATGAAGGCCCGTACGATCCTCGGCTTGCCGCCCCACTCGGTCCAGTAGATGTAGCTGAAGACACGGGAGAAAGGCAGGTCGGGCTCAGATTCGTCCGCACTCCCAGCAAGGGAGGGGACACGGCCGCCACCGCCTCCTAAGCTCGGTCCTCCCCATCCCAGAGAAAGCCACTTCCCCAACATCCCTCCAGGAAGCAGGGAAGAGGCCAGACTCAAGTCCCCACCACCCGCCATCCCTCCAGGGGCCGTCACGGTGCCACCTCCGGCCGCCCGAATGCCCACAGCAGCTCACCTGCAGGGGAAGTGTGATCACCCCGTTCACAGGCACAAACAGGTGCACAGACAAGGTGCCGTGGAACAGAACCAGCAGGCTGGAGCGCCTTTGTCAAGGACAAATGCTAACTAACCCGCAGGGGCGCTGGGCGAACTTGGGCAAAGCAGGATGAGAGAGCAGGACACAGGCCCGAGGCGGCAGGCACGCGCGGCAGGGCCCGGATGCACACAGCTCTGCCGCCTCCCGACAGCTCCTCCCAGAATCAGGCACATGGGACTTGCCCTTTCGCTAAAACCCGCACCTCTCTGTTCTGCCATCCCTCACAGGGCATGCGGCAGGCGGGTTTGGGGGGCTCCCTCCACATGGCTGATGCCTTACGGGACCAGCACTGTGCCAGCTGCTCAGAAAAGGAATCTCAGTGCAGAGGAAGACGCCCCCTCCGCCCAGCCCCACAGCCCCAGGGCAGAGCCCAGGCCTCCGACACAAACCACGGTGTTAACCCTCGGCTAAGTGGAATCCAAGGGGCTCAAAGCCGGCTCCGAGAGGGCGAAGCCTGGTGACACGGCGAGGGAAAGAACAGCACTTCCTGGCCCGGCCCTGCTCGGACTGGTTGCGTGGCCTTGGGTAAGGCGCTCACCTTCTCTGAGCCTCAGTTTCCACCTCTGTATCATCAGGAACAAAAACACCCCCTCCCCTCCCAGGCCTCCCGGACGCTGCAGTGAGACAACCCACAGGAAAGCGCCCGATGCAGTGGCTGCCACTCCTTCCTCAGCTCTGGGCCTCAGCTTCCCCCTGGAGACAAACTACACGATCTCCGAAGGAGCAGCCAGCCCCGGCCACTCAACGCTAGAGGCGGTCAGCGCCACTCATCGCAGAGAGCCAGCCGGGCAGCCACCGCCTCGGTCTCCGGGCATCCCCGTGCTGGCGGACACAGAGGTGGGAGGGGGACAGGGACGCACGTGCCTGACGAAAACGGTCCTTACCCCTTGGTGGGGTCCAGGGCCAGGGACCTCGGGTTGTCCAAGTCCCTCCACACGAGGACCTGCCGGAACTGCCCGTCCAGCCGGGCCACTTCGATCCTGTTGGTCCCGGTGTCTGCCCAGTAGAGGTTCTTGCCCATCCAGTCGACGGCCATGCCTTCCGGGTAGTCGAGGCCGAACTCGATCACGTGCTCCACCGAGCTCCCGTTCAGGAAGGCGCGGCTGATGGTCTAGGGGGGGTGGGGGCAGAGGTCACGGTCAGGAACCAGCGTTCGGGCAGACATTTAACTATGAGCTGCTCCGCCACCCGGAGCAGCTGCCCACCACATCGGTGACCGGATCACCAACATGTGAGAGTTTCCAAATAAACCTGTCGCCTATGAAAATTTTAGAAAAAATATTTAGCTATTCTTATATGTAACATACGTTTTGTATCTATACGTTTCATATGCTTATAAAACAAAATAAATTAGAAGTAAATTACATATTATACATCTCTCTCTGTATATATTTAAATATATGTATGTATATTTAGATGGGTAGCTATATCATGAACCTTAAAAACAGCTGCATCCTTCCACTCAGTAATCCTCCTGAAATTGTACCCAAAGGAATGAACAAAAATACAAAAGATGGGGAGCTACTGGAAATACCGAAGGGGCTCTGCACGTGAGACCTTCGCTGCTGGGGTTGCCGAGAGCTGGGAGAAGCAGAAGTGACCAGAAAACACGTAAAATGAAGGAATGGTCCCGTACAGCAGGGACTAGCTGTGCAGCGGAATCTCGTACGTTGTTAGAGTTCGTAAAAGGCTAACGAAATAAATGCCTAAGAAAATGCTACGTAGAAAAGACCAGGAAACAGAACTTTTCTATGTAGCACGTAATTGTGATTAAGAGGAATACTATCATAGGGGAAAAAACCCTCAAAGGAAATATACAGAAGCGTGAGGGATGGTTAAGTTGGGTGATGGGCGAGTTTTATTTTCTCCTTTATACTTTCCTGTGCATTTCCCTCTTTCTACGATGAACCCTGATGACTTTTAAACTCAGAAAGATCTTTCGGAAACATCAAATGGTAGAATAAAAGGCAGGCGGTCAAATGGCTCTGGCTGTCAACACTACTTCGGAACAGGGGTCGGCAAACGGGTTCTGTAAAGGGGCACTAAACGTTCCAGGCTTCTCGGGGCACACGGATCTGTCAAGGTCCAACCTCGCGGCACCAAGGCAGGCGTGGGCAGTCCGTAAACAAATGGGCGTCGCCCTGTCCACATAAAACTTTATTTACAAAAGGAGGCGGCCAGCCCTCGGACCAGCCTGCCAAACCCGGCTTTCCCTGTATTTGGGCAGGATGTTCATACCTGCACATGAGTGAAGAGTCGGCTAAGCAAGTGCACATGGGCAAGGAGTGGGCGGGTGATGCCGAGAACAGTCACAGACGCCTCCCGGCTCCCCAATCGCTCTAGAAAAGCCCGTTTGAGGGTCTCCTGGATCTACCCACTGTCATCATTCGCGTTAGTTTATTGAGACGAGCTCACTAATACTTTATTGGCTTGAGTCGAGTTACAAATATTTTTAAAAACTGTCCAACTGGCGTGGGTCAGTGGTTGAGCATCAACCTATGAACCAAGAGGTCACTGTTCGGTTCCTGGTCAGGGCACAGGCCTGGGTTATGGGCTCCATCCCCAGTAAGGGGCGTGCAGGAGGCAGCTGATCAATGATTCTCTCTCATCTTTGATGTTTCTCTCTCTCTCTCTCTCTCCCTCTCTCTCTCTCCCTCTCTCTCTCTCCCTTTCTCGCTCTTACTCTCCCTTCCTCTCTCTGAAATCAATTTTTTTTAAAATTATGCCATAACCGGTTTGGCTCAGTGGATAGAGCGTTGGCCTGTGGACTGAAGGGCCCTGGGTTCGATTCCGGTCAAGGGCATGTACCTTGGTTGTGGGCACATTCCCAGTGGGAGGTGTGCAGGAGGCAGCTGATCGATGCTTCTCTCTCATCTTTGATGTTTCTCTCTCTCTCTCTCTCTCTCTCTCTCTCTCTCTCTCTCTCTCTTTCTCGCTCTTGCTCTCCCTTCCTCTCTCTGAAATCAATTTTTTAAAAAATTAAAAGCCTCTGAGGCAGCTCCCCTGCAGGCCAGGTATTCACAGGAGAGCTGCGTGCAGGCACCTGGCGGACTGTACCTTCAGGCTGACGTCCGTCCAGTAGATGTGATTGTTGGACACGTCAAAGTCCAGCGCGGAGGCCTCCTTGACGCCCGTGAGCGGGATGGCCACGTCGTTGTTGTTGGTCTCGAGGGAGATCCTGTGGATGGTGGCCCTGCTGGTGAACACGAGGAAGGCCTCGGGGACGATGCAGGTCTTCATGTCGCTCAGCAGCTCCAGGCCGATGGGGCAGCCGCACTTGGTGGCCCGGGGGGTGAAGAAGCACAGGTGGCTGCAGCCCCCGTTCTGGTCCGCACACGGGTTGGTCCCTGGAAGGCAACACGCAGGCCCTACACGTCAGCAGGCCGGCAGAGAGCGTGCCATCGGCCCACAGTCCCGTGTGGCTTTATTTCCACCGGACACACATGGGGACCCTGGGAGGAGAGGACAGAAGCCCAGGCCTTCCCTGGCGCTGGAAGAGGCGGTGAGGAAGGTCCCAGCGGGTCCCCGTGTGTCGACTGGCTCTGAGCACACAGCGACCTGGGAGGTAGAAGCTAGCCCCATCTCTGGTTTTCAGTCGAGGAAACGGAAGTGTGGAGACGTTAGTGAAGGTGACACAGGTAGGAGGTTAGGAAGCAGCTCGGTGAGAACAGGAACCAGGAGGTGTAGCCTCCTGGCCCGAGCTCCAACCCGGACGGACGCAATAACGGCATGAGGCAATGACGAGGCTGTGGTCCCTCCCCGGGCCGGACCCCTGGCCTGCGGACCAGCCCGGAGCCTGAGACCCCACTCAGAGGCTTCCTCCGATTCGCCGACTCCCTTGGTGACCTCAAGAACTCCCAAGTGCCCAGGACACCCAAACACAACTCTTCTTCACTCAAGCAGATGGCCCTCAGCGCGTTCATTTATTTCTGGCCAGCCTGTCAGACACACCGATCTACAGGGGGCTGTGAAAATGGGCTCTAACGTAATGTCAAGTATTTCAGCTAAAAAAAGAATGTGTTTCCCCGTCTCTCTCAGTAAATCCTGAGATGAGACAGACAGAGAGAGAAACAGAAAGAGAGGAAGAGGGAGAGAGGGAGGAATCAGCTTCATTTCCTAACTTTCAATCACACCCTGTGGACACAGTTCTCTTTTGTCATCATCTCTGGGGTTTTGTTTTCTTAAACCATCACTCCCAGTGGCCCCGCTGCCCACACTGGGTGACGAGTGTGTCTTACGAGGCGGCTGTGAAAGGGAGCGAGCGATTCCATCGTTCCTGTCTCAGGCGGGCGGGTGCAGATTAAAGGCCCCAGGACGCAGAAGCAGTGGCCGCTCCCGGTTCGGCCCCCGCGGCCTCACCTCCGGGCCTCTGCTCAGCCGTCGCTTCTTCCCGCAAACCCCGCTCCCCACCTGCTCCTGAAACTCCAGGCTCCAATGACCGCCCTTGCATTTTAAAGCCAGGCCTTCCTCTCACATCCCAGCTAGAGCCACCCGCCTGGGAGCTAAGGGGAGCCTCACCCCCCCAACCGTAAGCACTGGAGGGCAAAGGTCTGCTGAGCACCATGTGCAGCTGCTGTACCAGCCACGGGGCTCCCGCGGGGAGCAGAGCCCCTGCCCCATGGAGCCCGCAGTCCCCCATCCTGGCCCAGCCCACCTGGTCGCTACTCTCTCCGACGTAGCTTGCGGACGTGCACTTGGAATACTTTCGATAAAGAGACAAAACCGGCCCTGACCTGTTTGGCTCAGTGGATAGAGCATCGGCCTGCGGACTCAAGGGTCCCAGGTTCGATTCTGGTCGAGGGCATGTACCTTAGTTGCAGGCACATCCTCAGTGGGGAGTGTGCAGGAGGCAGCTGATCGATGTTTCTAACCCTCTATCCCTCTCTCTTCCTCTCTGTGAAAAATCAGTAAAATATATTTTTAAAAAAAGAGAGAGAGACAAAACCGCATGAAGGGAACGTTTTGCAAATCTTGGCGAGGAGGTGGAGGCAGACCCAGGCGTGAGTCCCAGCTCGGCCACCGGCCACCATTGCTGCGTGACTTTATCTCCGCCCCCAACGTGAATGGGCAGTATTGTAATTAGCATCTCGGGGCACTAAGGCACACAGCAGGCGCTCAGGAAGTGTGAGCCATTATTGTAACAGTTACTGCCAGCAGCGCCAGTCCATAGCCACTGCCTCGACACTACCCCCGGTCAGTACACCACCCCATGCCCACCCATCCCTAACCCCAATACTCTCACCATCTCCTACCCTGCCTAGACCACGGGGAGGCTCCCCACGTGGACACGTATGCCCCCAAACTGGGCCGCCCGTGGACCCAAGGGCAGCCTCAGCCCTGTCACTTCCTCCGCACACCAGCTGGCACGGCTGACCCACGGCTGCCCCACGGCTGGAGGCTGACCCACGGCTGGAGGCTGACCAGACTCACCGACGACCTTGGCCACGTTCACAGCCTTGAGCCCCATCAGGTCGGGCAGCTGGTCGATGATGACGTCCCTGCTGGCCTTGACCTTGTGCACACGCTCGATGCTCCGACGCTGCCAGTCCGTCCAGTAGATGAAGTCTCCCAGCAGCGTGAACCCGAAAATGTGCGGGAGCTTGTCCTCCAGGAGCATCCGCCTCTTGGTCCCGTCGATGTTGATCACCTGGCGGACGGAGACACGCGTGTGAACCAGCCGGGGCCTGAGCTGCTTAAAACAGGCCGGGCTCGACTCCAGGGGCCTCAGCTCCGTCTGCGCCTCACCAGGCCACCACAGCGAGGACCCGGCCTCTCCTCGCAGCGGCCCCCTCTGGGCGGATGCTATGCTGAGAGGGGCAGCGTGGTCGGGAACAGGTGAGGCAGGACAGGTGGCTTCTCCCACCACTGCTGCTCAGCTGGGGGTGGCTGCCCGGGACCAAGGCTGGGTCTCAGCCCAGGGGGAGGGGGGCTCCACAGGAAGCAAGCCTGCCCAGGGCAGCACAGGGAGCCCGGACCACACTTGGGACATGGAGCTGAGTTTCAGAAGTCCGTACAACCGCGGCACTGCGGGCCCTGGGCACCGTCACCCACTTATCTCCTGGGGTGCTGGTGGACGAGCTTCCCGCCCAGTCAGGACCAGATGAGGCTGAGGGCGCCCTGGTTCTGACTGAGCTGTGGCTCCAGGACGCCTCCCATCCCCGCACACCAGCAGCGGTTACTCCGAGAGGCACAAGACAAGCCCTGCTCTTGCACCGGTGCTGATGCAAAGCACCAACCAGCAAGGCCCCAGAGGAGAAAAATGCCATCCGACACAAACGCCGTACCCCCCGGAGCACACACACGGCCGAGATGGGATTCTGACGACAGGGCACCATGTCGAAGCTTCTGTTAAAAGGAAGCTGATAAAAACGCAACATCCAAGCCGTGGGCTCTCAGGCCCCGATGAACGCGACACGCACATCAAAAGCAGGTCTCAGCAGGCCTCCCGCAGACGGAGGATGCCTCCAGCTCATCAGAAAAGCGAAAGCCCTCTGCTCTGCAGGCCACAGACACCCGGACAGAGCGAATGCGTGTGGGGCAGAGAGACTTCCGTCCTCTGTTGTTGGACACTCCGGGCAAAACTATTGGGCCAAGCGGCGGGGCCAGCAGCCAGGGCCCCACCTCAGCTCTGCCCGTGGGCAGGTCCCTGCACCCCATGGATTTAAGTTTCTCCACCTGAAACTTAACCCCGGGAACTTAGCCAAGCGAAGACGGACAGCTGGGCCCCCACCTGGGGCCACTCCATCGGAACTGGAAGCCCTGGGCCCAGGGGTGGGTCCTGTGAGCAGCCCAGGTGCGAGCCCTGGGTTAGACCACCCCCTTGTGCCACGAGCTGGGCAGTGGCCGCCTCCCCTGGAAGGCAGAGACCTCAGGTTGTATGGAATTCCTACGGAGCTCTGGGTGCCACTTCCTCGCCCCTCGGGGTACCAGTACAGTTGATCCTTGTGTAAGGTGACCAGACGTCCCAGCGGGACAGTCCCGATTTTTAACAGTTTGTCCCGCGTCCCGCGGCGTTTTAAAAAAGTCCCAAGGTCAACGGTGTGCCGCTTTAAATCCGGTCACCTTATCCTTGAGCGACACGGAGATGAGGGGCACCGACCACCCCCGTGCCGGCGAGAAGCTGAGCATAACTTCTGACTCCTCCCAAACTTAACCAATAGCCGGCTGCTGACTGGAAGCCTTATCGACGACACAGTTGACTGGCACTTATTTCGTATCCGCAATGTATTACCGTATTCTTACAATACAGGAAGCCAAGGGAAAGGAATGTGACTGAGGAAATCCTAAGAGAAAATAAATTACCGAAGACCACCCACGTACAAGCGGACCCAGGCAATTCAAACCGCGCTGGTTAAGGCCAACAGCCGATGGCGGGTGACGGATGAACTCTGAGTCGGTCTGGGTGCCGGTTCCCGCTTCGGCCCCACACCAGGAAGGTCCAAAAAGGCAAAAACACGCTACAGGGGCCCTGGCCGGCTGGCTCAGCCTATAGACCAGGAGGTCTCATCTCAGTTCCAGGTCAGGGCTTGAGCCTCAGTGGGGGGGGTGTAGGAGGCAGCGATCGATGATTCTCTCTCATCAATGATGTTTCTCTCCCTCTCCTTTCCTCTCTGAAATCAATAAAAATAGATTATTTTTTTTAAAAAAAGAAATAAAATTGTTATTTTGAGGATTCTACTTGCCCAACAAACAGAGCCAGGTCCCGACGTGGGGCAGGGACAGGCTTGGCCTCTGCCAAAAGCTCAGAGCCAAGGTCAGCTGGGCCAACATCTAGACTGAGCCGCTTCCTGACCCGACGCTCACCCAGGGGGATGACTCACCTCAATTTTGTCTGTCTTGGCGTCTCCCCAGTAGAGCTTCCCCTCTTGCAGGTCCAGCGCCAAGCCGTTGGGCCAGCCGAGGGACGTGTTCACCAGGACGCGCCGCTCCTGCCCGTCGAGGTTGGCGCACTCAATTTTGGGGTTCTCCCCCCAGTCCGTCCAGTACATGAGGCTGGAAGAGAAGAAGCACCCGTCCGTGACAGTGTCCGTCGGTCTTGTCCCTGCAGGACCGGGGATGCCACAGGGACAGGGGTACCCCAGGTGTGGGCTTCATGCTCGGGCCTCTGAACTGGAAGGACCAGGAGAGAGCAGACGCCCTGACGAGGAGCCTGGGTGTTGGGGGGCTGAGTGCCAAGACGGAGCTGAGTTTCCGAAGTCCGTACAACCGAGGACCTGGGTGCTGTACGGACTTCTGAACGAGAAGTCCAAGGGGAACCTTCTCCAAAGAGCTGAGGGGCTCCCATGCGCAAAGCAGGGGACACGTTCTCTGTGGCCCCAAGAAGAAAACTAGACACTGCGGTGGCAGCTCCAGGAAGAGGGCGAGCACTCGGACAGCCTGCCTGAGCTGTGCCTGACCCTCGAATCTCATACGCCCGACTCCCAGCCCCTCTTCCCCGGGGACCTGAGACCCACAGCTGGGAGGGGCCTTGGAGTCGGCTCCCCACCCCCGGCTCCCCACCCCCAGCGGAGAACAATCCCGAGCCACAGCCCCTACCCTGGGGCCGCAGGTGAGTGCCTCTGCCTCTCTGCCCCTCACACCCTTGCCCCCCTCCTGGGGGGACGGTCCTGACCTTGGCAGCTGACACAGAGCCGCATCCGTCTACCGGCCTCACCTTGAGCAAATCCCTGTACCTGCCTGGGCTTCAGCTTCCTCCACTGTTCAACCTACCCCACAGGGGGAGGGGACAGGAGAAGATTTAACTACAGAAGCATGTAATGTGCTCAGAAGAGGCCAGCCCCTACGTGTGAGTGCTGCAGCCGCCATCACTAGCCCAGAACTCACCCGGGGACCAGTCCATTTTGCAGACACAGAGACTGAGGCCCAGGGGAGAATATGACTCACCCAAGGTCTTCAGGGCTTTCTATACACACACATACACACTCACACACTCACACTCATACACGCACACACTCACACACACTCACTCACACACTCATACACGCACACACACTAACACTCTCACACACACTCACACACACTCACTCACACACACATACTCACACTCACGCACTCACACTCACACATACACACTCACACTCACACACACTCACACACACACACACTCACACACTCACGCACTCACTCACTCACGCACTCACACACTCACTCACACACACACTCACTCACACACTCACACTCACACACACACTCACACACTCACTCATACACTCACACTCACACACTCTCACACACTCACACACACAACAGCCTGTCACAGCTTCTCAAAGTCTGGTTCCCAGACCAGCAGCAGAAGCGTCCCACCCAGACCTCCTGGGTCAGAGCTCGGGGACCAGGCCCAGCCATGGCGTCTTGAGGAGCCCTCCTCGGGGGATCCTGACGCAGGAGGAAGTTCCAGGAGTTCCGTCTGGCTGACTGCAGCTCTAGGCAGGGAGGGAGGCCCAGCGCCCAGCCTTACCCCATCATCGGGTGCAGCGCGATGGCGCGGGGCTCGTCCAGGTCCTCGGACACCAGGATCTTGCGGGCGGTGCCGTTGAGGCGCGTCACCTCGATGCGGTCCGTGCCCGTGTCGGTCCAGTAGAGGTTTCGGGCTACCCAGTCGACCGCGATGCCATCGGGGTCATTGATCTCAGTGTTGACCAGCGTCTGCGCCCCTGACCCGTCCAGGTAGGCCCTGCGGATGGCCCGCACCTCGTCGTCCGTCCAGTAGACGTAGCCCTCCAGGGGGTCGTAGTCGATGGCGATGGCGTGCCGGATATCATCGACCTGCAGGACGATGTCGGTGAAGTCTGGCGTGTCCAGCGAGATCCTCCGCAGGTCCGTCCGCCGCGCCAGCAGCAGCACCTCCTCGGCCCCTGCGGGTACATGAGCAGTGGGGTGAGGCCTGCGGCAGGACAAGAGACTGAGGCTGGGGTGGGCACGGCGGGGGAGGGGCTCAGCAGGTCCCCAGGGGTAATGTTAGGTCACGTTCACTAGATCTTCCTACACAGTCACCAGTTCATCCTCTAAGGAGCTCTACGGGGCTGGCACTATTTGTATCACCACATGATAGATGAGAAAACAGAGGCACAGAGAGGCTAAGCAACCAGCTGAAAGCCACACAGCCACCTGGTGTCAACCACGGCACAGCATAAGAGCTCCTAAGTCCTGCCTGGGCACTGGGCTCCAGACCCCACTGGCAGACCCGTTGGGCCCCACCTTCTCTACATGCTCATCCTCTGTGGCTCAGCTCAAAGCCACTTCTTCCTTAAAGCACCCCCCTACTCTGCCTACCCCACAAAGCAGCCTCATGTCCCACAACCACACCTATCATCGCACAGTCTGATTCCTCCCCAGGTGGCCGCTCGTGGACCAGGGTGAGTGCCCGGGACAGGAGTCCCAGGTTTCCTCTTTGTCACCCAGCAGCACTGACATCTGATATTATCCTGGGTCCTCCCTGCTGGGGTTTACCAGAACTCCCAGCAGGAGGGGCACATGGAGCCTCATGCGGACTCGGGGACCCTGGGGTGCTCCCAACCCTGACCTGAACACCTCCGGAGACTGCTGGGTCAGCACGGGGCCCTCACCCAGAGTCAGGCCATCATTCACTCATTCATTCTGGCCTTTTCTGGTCTCAAGGATCCACAGAACCAAGATTAGGCCCTTTGGGGCCACTTACCCGGTTTGGCGCAAGGCCCGGCATGGGGAGGGACCCCACTGCAGCCACACAGCATGACAGGGTGCAGACAGGGACAGGACCGCCGGCACCTCCCTCATACCCAGGCTCCCAGGCTCCCCAGCCAACTGCCCGGCCTCCTCGGCGCCTGGTCGAGCCACTGGTGGTCGGATCTCCTGTTCCTCGATGCCAGCTTCTGGCCACAAGGGGCCAAGCCCTCCAACAGGTGCCCTGGTCTGTCCTGCTCCAAGGCCCAGAGTTCATCATCTGATGCCTCCGCTAGAGGGCGCACACGTGCCAGCCATGGCTGCAGGAACCCAGGACCAGGAAGGCCGGGCAGGCCTTGGGGAAGGGCGGTGGCTGGCAAGGCTCAGAAGGCGCCCCAAGCGCCGCGGCTACACCGGACGCCTCCGAGATCCAAGTTCAGCTTTAGCTAGAGGTGTTCATGCAAGTTCAGATCTGATGTGTGTTGGAGAAAGAGGAGGGGAATTCTGAATTTCAGCGGGACTGTCCTCCTCTGGGCTCCATTCCCAAAATGTTCTGTTGACATCTGACCTGTCCTTAAAGGCCCCGGTCCCAGGCCTCCTTCTCCCCTAAAAGCCATTCCCGCCTCACCTCCCCAGTGCGTGGGCTGACCACACTCATGCACTGTCAGCCCCTCTGCTTGGGCACCACACATGGGGATTCTGCCCCCTCGCCCTCTGCAGCCCCAGCACAA
The DNA here is from genome assembly GCA_004026665.1 of Murina feae. NCBI lineage: Eukaryota > Metazoa > Chordata > Mammalia > Chiroptera > Vespertilionidae > Murina > Murina feae. The sequence continues at coordinate 24,112 of PVJC01009156.1, read as the reverse complement.
GGCCAGGCTCAGAGCAAGTGCCAACGTCCTAGGACAAGCAGGGAGAATTCAGGGCAGAAACCTCCCGCACTGCCTCTGCTGTGTGACTATGGGCAGGTCCCTAACCCTCTCTGGGCCTTGGTTTCCTCATTATAGTGAAGAATGAACCCGACCCTGTCTAGCCCTGACATTAAGGAGACCTTACTCCACAGAAGGTTCTGGCTTCATCGGCCATGCAAGGGGGCGGGGGGGAGCCCCCCAGGGCATGACCAGCAAGGGCCCTGTCCCAGAGGGCACCTGAAGAACTTTCCAAAGAGGCTGTCGGGGCCCCCACGGGAAGGTCGGGCAGCCTCGCTGCCAAGACATGAGAGTGCATGTCAAACCCCACGACCTTAAGTAGCACTTCAACCACAACCCCACAGAAAACAATGGTCCCGATGGAAAACGACACTTGGTCCCAAAACACATTTTGAGCCTGCTTTGCCTGGTCCCTGTTCCCACGATCCTGCAGACACAGCCACCTAAAATAGCACAAGCCTCACACCAACCCGATTATGCCCCCTCTTACCGACGAAGAACCTGATGCACAGAGAGGTTCAGGTCCCTGCCCAAGCACACAGAGCAAGTGGGAAAGTACGGGCCCAGGAGCGCCCTGGTCCCTGACGCTGGCACACGCCAGCTGCCCAGCCCGCTCGGTCACCCACCACTGCTTTTGAGGGCGGCTACTTTCAGCCAGGTCCTGGAACAGATCAGCCCCCCTGGTGTCCCTGGGGTCACAGGGCAGAGACCACCAGTTAATCAGTGCCAGGAAGGAAAGCTGGGGTTCAGGGACAGTTGAGGCAGGGGTTTGGCCTCCATTTCAAAGAGCTTCTGGGATTCGACCTTCGACAGATTCAGGCAGAGTGTGCCACCAGGGGCTAAGTGTGCCCAGCCCCAGCCCTCCAATACCAGGTCAACACAAAGCCCAGAGCACACCCCCCATCAGGGAACCCCACTATCAGTGTCCCTTAGAAGGAAGCTTCAGGGCTGAGGTGGTGATTAAGTGCTGGGATAAATTAGTGGGTGTTAATTGACTCCAAAGGGGGGTCTCCCACATCCTTGGCTACAGAGCCTTTGAGGTTTTTATTTGAGCTTTGCCTAGAAAATGAGAAAAATGCAGAGTTCCCCCATACTCGGAGGGAGTCAGGGAGGGAGGCACAGCTCAACCGTTTACCTGACAGTCTGAGGAGGCCCACACCGTGCCCAGCAGGGCAGTAGCAGGGCGCTCTGTTCAAGGCCAGGCCAGTGTGGGCGCAGAGAGAGCCACTGGCCTGGGCCCTGAGGCCACTCATCAAGGCTGCTGCCCATAGGTAATCCCCCAAGGTTGTCCGTAGCAAGGTCAGGGCAGCAGCCTGGCCTCAGCCCACCTGCGGGTGGGTGCAGGGCCCTGTGCGGGGCCCTAAGGTGAAGAGGCCGACCCCCTCCCTGAGCCTGGATAGGAGTTTGTTTAAACCCCAGGGAAGTAAACTGTTTAGAAACTAACAGTTTGGCCAAATGGCTTTCCTTGGGGTTGTCTAAACAAACAGCCGGCCTCACAGCGCTGCCAAGGAAAGTGAAACCTTCCCTCCAGGGCTGGGCAGCAGTCCCTGGAGCCTCCTCCTTGGGGGGCTTCTGACCGCGCCCCTTCCTCCCTGCACACACACCCAGGCAAGAAGGCAGCATCTCGGCCTGAGGGCCCGGCTGTCGGGCACAGGTCAGGTCGGGCATAGCCTTCCTGGCAGACCTGAGGGGTGGCCTGATATCATCCCCTCACACACATTCCACCCAGGCCAAGCGCCCTCCACCCCAGGCGCCATCCCTGTGCCGGGCCTGGGATCACACAGACCAGGTGACACACAGGGGAGCGGCTGTAACATGGGGCCACTAACTGGGGGGCTTATACCAGCGGAAACCGACTCCCTCGCAGTCTGGAAGCCGGAAGTCAAACGTAGAGGCCTGGCAGGCTGTCGCTCCACAGGCTCCGGGGGAGGGTCCCTCCCGCCTCTTCCAGCTTCGGGGGTCACTGGCCACCCTGCGCCTCCACCCCTGGACCTGTGGCTGCCGCACTCCTCTCTGCCTCTATCCGCACGCGGCCTCCATCCGGACGCGGCCTCCATCCATATGCGGCCTCCTCCCCAAGCGTCTGTGTCTACGTTTCCCACTTACAAGGTCACCAGCCACTGTGCTGAGGGCCCACCCTCACCCAGTGCGACGAGGTTGCATCTGAAAAGACCCTCTTTCCAAGCCAGGTCACCTTCACAGGTTCCTGGGGGGACACAGTCCACACCAGGCGGGGAGCAGAGTGTGAAAGGAAAGGTTTCACAGAAGCTCCGAGAGAGAGAACTCCGGGCAAAAGCAACAGCCTGGGCAACAGCACGAGGCCGGGCAGCAGCGTCCCTGCAGCTAGGGGGGAGAGCTGACCTATCAACGCCCACATCAGGCCGACCTGAGCAAGGAGGCTGGGGGCCCACAGCCCACAGGTCCCCCAGGACAGCTCTGGGCGCAGCCCTGTCTCCGAGGACGCCTGGTGCACGCGGCGCACACGCGGGAGCCCAGCCGCAGGGCAACACGCGGCCCCGAGACAAGCGCCCGGCAGGAGGCCCGCGCGGGCGTCCACAGCGTCGCCCCTGGACGGCCCGGGCCCCCTCCGAGTCTCCAGCAGAAGCCCGCGCGTGTTCTCTGCAAAGGGCCAGGAGGGGAACGGCCCAGGCTTCGGGGCTCGACCAGCTCCGCCACAGCCTTACCCAACGCTTTCCTCGCGGCCCCGAAGCGGCCACAGGCGACACGTAAGCAAAAGCGTGCCGACGTCCTCTGTGGACCCAGAAGGCGAACGTCCCATCGTGTCCCACCGCACACCACGTCCTCCTCGGGATTCTTTTTTCTTTTTTCCCCACACGTAAAAATGTCAAAACCGCTCTTAACGCCCAGGCTGCACGGAAACAGGCAGCGAGCCACCTGCCCACAGGCGGTTTGCTAACCCTCGTGGAGTGTAAATCCCAGTGACAGGAGACTGTAAGAAGGAGACTGGATTCCGAGAAACCACCCATACGCTTCCCTCTATCTTCCTGTAAACCTCAAGCTGCCTCAAAATCAGACTCCATTAATTTTTTTTAATGAAAGCAGGTAAGTCCGTAAGAAAACCACCCAAACCCCAGCAACGCACAGGCCAAGACCATGAACACAAACTAACAGGAGAAACAACACAGGAGATAAACTGAGCCACGAGCCACGTCTGGGAAACATGCAAACAGAAGGAGAGGCCCACGGCTGCCACCTCGGGGTGAAGAGGCTTGTTTCACTCTCACTGGGGGGGTGCCACATGTCCCTGCCTCCCAGGGGACCGGCAGTGCGCACACAACCCTGGACGGCAACGCGGCTCAGGGACCCTCTCACCCAGCGAGTCCCCCCACTCCCGTCCCCCCAGAACCCGGCCCGAGGCACATGTGGATCCCTGGTCACCGCTTCCTGGTCAGCGAGAGTCACTGTCATCTCTGCATGAAAACAGCAAAACCCCAACCGAAGCAAAGAGCCTGTGAATAATCTAACTGCCCCACAACACACAACGGTAGGTGACGGCAGGCCCCGGGCCGAGGGCGCTGCCCAGGCGCTGAGCACACACTCTGGAGCAGCCCGCGTAGGGAGCGCGCGTGAAAGGGTAAACGGGAAACCAGACACGACGCCACACGCGCGAGGTGAACGAATCCCGCAGAACCAGATCTGGACAGATCCCACGGGAAAGGATGAAGGAGAAGCAGCAGGACGCTCAGAGCAGCTATTTCTGGGTGGCAATGTTATGGGTGGATTTTATTTTCTCCGTTATTTTTTACGATGTTTTCCTTTCTACAGTGAAAACAAATGTTACTTTATAACAAGGAAACACCGAGACTTTCCAAACACCGGTGGGTGCACGCGTTTATCCTTTGAGGATCTGGAGGTCCGGCGGGGAGGCCGGTGGGAACCTGGTGGGTCCCCCTGGGCGACGCGGGAATGAATGACCCAGGCCTGCATTAAACTGCCACTCAGAGACGATTTACGTGGCCTCTGAGCCATGTGGGAGAAATGAGCACCAGGAGGAGGGGGGCCGGGGCAGGGGAACCGAAGGTCCGTCCCCACAGCCTAGGAGGAGAGCCGGCTAGCAGGTCGCCCAGAGTGGGGGAACCTGAGAGGTCCTCTGGTTGACCTCCACACCCCAATGTGGGAAAAGGGGTTTTTGTGATGAGCAGAGTAAGGAATGACCACATCAGCCCAGACGAAAGTGGACAGCACCACAGGTCCCCAAGGAACCACTGCAGCTCCAAGGTCATGGCCCAAGGACGGGCTCACCCAGAGGTCAGCACCACCCCATGCTGGGGACGGGTGCAGAGAACAGCCTCCCTCACCTCCCAGACACCACTGCCAGCTCTGCTCCCAGCCCAGTCTCCCTTCAACTGCCCCACAGCAGGCAGGGCTGACTTGGGTCACCTCCCGGGCCTGAAGCCGCGTGGAAACGGCCGGGCCCCAGCCCAGGCTGCCGTCCACTCTGCAGAGTCGAGGGCCATAAACAGCTTCACAGCAGGCAGGCGGCCGGCTTATTTTTGTTTTTTAGCAATTGATTGAGTTTCTCCACTGCCCCCCTGGGGTAAGTGGTTGGACAAAAGCTAAAACCGCAGCCCAGCATCCTGGCCCAGGAAACCGTGCCGAGTGACCACAGGGTCACAAGGCACAGAGGAAGTGGCTGGGCCGGGCGCTGGCTCCACTGGAAACCTGAGGCCCGAGCAGCTGTCCACCCGCCTGGCCCACCCCAGGCTCCCGGAGATGAGGCTGCAGCTGTTAGGAGTGGCAGGGGCACCACCAGCTCAGCTCTAAACGGGGGTCGCTCCTCTGCCCAGAGGCCTGGGGCAGCCAAAGAGCAGCAAGATCGGTGCCAGCCTGGTGACCACCCTACAGCCGGCCCTTCCTCCTGCCTCCAGGTCCTCCGACACCTGCTCTTCCCCCGCCCCCTGGGGCTGCTCACCACACGGTGGCACCTGACGTAAGCCCCATCCCCACTTCCTCTCTGAGTGACCTGGAGCAAGCACCCTGACTTCTGCTCCCTCGGAGATAAAACCCAGGTATGGATAAGGCCCCCCAGCAAGGCAGGGAGGGTCCCCTGACACAGCCCATGCACCCAGCAGCCCAAGGCCACAGCCCCAGCACACGGTCCCCACGCCTGCCACGTCCTCTGTGCACAAGGGGAGAGCTGCACACTGAAGGCTCATGACCCGGGCAGAGATGGCTCAACAGAGGGACAGAGACACATGAGCAAAGGTGGTTTGCTGGGCAAATTAAAGGTGGGTGGCCCTGCCCAGTCAGCGCAGCTCAGTGGTTGAGTGTCGACCTATGAACCAGGAGGTCATGGTTCGATTCCCAGTCAGGACAAATACTAGCATTGGAGGCTCGATCCCCAGTGCAGGAAGCAGCAGATCAATGATTCTCTCTCTCTCTCTCTCTCTCTCTCTCTCTCTCTCTCTCTCTCTCTCTCTCTCGTCATTGATGTTTTTCTCCCTTCCTCTCTAAAATCAATACAAATATATTTTTAAAAAAACACACACATAAAAAGATGTGCAGCCCTGAAACTCAGGAATATGGGTGTGTGGGGCTTGAGAACAAGCAGTGACCTGGGTGGGGGAGAAGGCTGTGTCCTCCGCTCCGGCACCTGGCGCGGGTCTTTAAGATGCCGTCCCCGTGCCTTTCTGAACCAGGCCCTCGTGCCTCCTGTGACTCGCCTCCTGATAATCCCCTCTGTCCTCTGTGAGATGGCCTGGCTGGGCACATCGACACGCCCCTCTGCCCTTGGGGCCAGGCAGTGTAAGGCACAGGGTGGGGCACAGACAGGTCCAGGGCTCAGAAGTGTGCCGGCCCAGCAGGCTCAAGCACAGGACTGTTATAACCCAACCCCCCGCCCGTGGTGGCCGTCCAAATCTCGGATCGGCTAAACCTTAAGAAAATGCCACCACCTCCCAGGCTCAAAGGTGGCTGAGCCTCAGGGTCCACACGGCTCCACGCAAGGGCACCTCGCTTCACAGTGTACAGGGCGCCCTCAGAGATGAGATCCTGTTTGACCCTCACCGAGACCCGAACATTCTGCATTCCGCTGGGGCGACAGCCGCCCTGTGCAGAGCCGAGGCCACACTCAGACGCCCGATTCCCACCAAAGCCTGCCCCTGGGGTTGGCAAGGAGGGGAGAAGGAAAGGCTCCTGTTGGCACAGTCAACCAGGTTGTTCCGCACTACAGGCGCTCTTAGAGGTGACGAACCGTCTTTCCCAGCACCTTCCTGGTCCTGACGGTGGTCCCAGGGGAAGCGAGAACCCCTCCCTCACTCCCAGAGGGGCCGGGGTGTCTAAACGGAGGTCTGGGGCCAAGGGGAAGGGTGCTCTGGGCAGCAGGCACAGCACAGGCGAAGGCAGGGAGCCGGGCGCTCAGAGGGAGGGATGGAAGGAGCGAACAACCCACCTCTATGGGAACAGGAGGGAAGGGGTGGAAAAGACCCTCCTGGTCTCTCTCTGATGACAAGCCGGCAGCCCGAGGCATCAGCCCAGCTCCACGGGGCGCTCTGGGCACCACCCCCAGGGCACACGAACTTGCATGGGCAGAGGCGCAGGGCCTAGCTCAGAGGAACCCAGACAGGGAACGTGCAACCATCACCCAATCCAGGGCGAGTATGAGGGGCACATGACCTGCAGGGCTGGGCGTGGGGACTTCCTCTAGGCAGCCTGGGGCTCTGCCAGGACTTGGACCCTGGAAGCCCAGAACTTGACTCTGAAGCAAGAGGAGACATCTGAGCTCGGGGGCCGCCTGGGGCCAGGCTGAAGCTGGGCTGGGGCTGCCGGACACGGGGGAGGCAGGGCCAGGGTAGGGGTGGCCGCCACGAGCTAGCCAGACCAGAAAGGGAAGGGCTACTGGGTCTCGTCCCACAGCCCAGGAGGACAGTCTTCTCTTTCCAGGAATATGGCATGCTCTCCTCTCCGCTCTTATCCGACTTCAACGTCAGTCTTCAGGCTCTGACATACAGAACACGCGTAGTGTGGTTCCATTTCTACAACGTTCCAGGACAGACAAAGCTAGTCTCACGCTCGAAGCCGGGACAGCGGCTGTGCTGCCGGGCGGGGAGGGGTTCTGGGTGGTGGGAAGGTTCTGTATCGGGGTGCGTGGTGGTTGCGCAGGTTTATACAACAACTGTCGGAGCAAACCAAACGCACGCTTAGAATCGGTACGCTTTACTGTCTGCAAGCTATGCCTCGATTTTCAACAAACAGAAGCGAGTGCTCACCGGCCCTGCCGCCCATTTCCGGGGACTGTGCAGTCGCACTTTCCTGCCATTAAAAATGCACGGTCCGCGGCTGAGAACAGCAGCTGCCTTCTGTCTGCGGAGTCAATGCCAATCACAGCGCGGGTGGCGGTGGCGTGGGCCACAAGGGCCTCCTTTCTTTCCCTTTGACCCACTTCCCTGATAAGTGACAAGACAGCCAGACTGGGAACAAATGCGCCCCTTATTCCTCAGCCCCGAGCCACGGCTTAATCCGCCCGGACAGACGGATGGATGTGAGGGGCTTTGAGACGTCGGCCAGTTGTCAGTCTGCCCCTCAGACCCAACAGTGACGCCTCTGTTCCCCCCCACACCCCCACACCCTGCCTCGGCCGGCGTCTTTCTGTTTCCTGTCCCTGCGAACATCTGTTAAAACTACTTCTTGGCGAGGTGGGACAGGCGGACCCGTAAATCACGGCGTCGGAGCCTCCCGCCTTCCGACAGCCCACGGTCTGGGTGTGGGACCGAGAACCCGCCCCGGCACAGCCCCGCCACCCCGGGCAGCGAAGCCCCAAGGCCCGGACACTCCCGTGAGCCCCTACCCATGTCCTCCAGGCCCGGAGCAGGGGTGCGGTGGGGGCGGGAGGGGGTATGCACTGCCCAGAAGCCCCCAGCGATGAGGAATGTGTGGGGACAAAAGTCAAAACAACAGGGGCACGTCCCACAAAGAGCCGGCCGCTAAGAGGCTGGAGCGAGGGAATCAGCAGGCCTCCTCGGACTGACGGGGTGGTAACTCCCAAATAAGGCCCCGCTACTGCTGTTTTTAGCCCATTCCACATAATTGGAAAAACATGGGGGAAACCAAAGCCAGCTGGGCGCCTCAGCGGAGCGGCTTCGGAGGGGGCGGGCAGGCCGAGCGGGAGGCGGCGGGCCCTGGGATGGGGGCCAAAGGGCTCCTCGCATGCTGGTTTCCAGGGACAAGAGTCACTGGGTACCCGAGGCCCCTCAAGCCCCTGGCAAACATGGGCCCCTTAGTGTGACTTCCTTCCTAGGCTAAGGTGACCAGGTTTAAAGCGGTACACCATTGACCGAGGGGGGAGGGGAAGGGGGTCTTTTTTTTCTTTTCTTTTTTTATTATTACTTAAAATATTAGAAAGAGTAATCGGGACTTTTTTAGAACGCCGTGGGACGCAGGACAAACTGTTAAAAATCGGGACTGTCCCACCAAAAGCGGGACATCTGGTCACCTTATCCTAGTCTCAAACCTCAGGACCGTCACCAGGGCCCCTCACCAGGAGGGGCTGGGGGACCTGAGACAACACACCCGAGCCCAAGGGAAGGGATCCCAAGTCTCACGTTCGGTCCACACGGGCATCCTGGCAGCAGCCTCTCCTCTGACCACGCACCCTGCAGAGGGGAGGGCTCTGCGCTCCCATTTCACAGCGAGGCATGGCTGACGCAACCAGCCCCACTCCACCGGCGCTCGGTAGCCAGAGGGCCCACCCTCATCCCATCCTTCCCTATCAGGGGGTCGTTTGCACACCGCTGGGAGGCCATACCCGTTTACTGGGGTCCAAGCATCACCACCACCTCAGCCCTTTTCTTGGGAAGGCACCAGCCCCCTATATAAGACTGGCTTTCATTCACTCCAAGTGAGGAAAATACAGAATTCTCACAAATTGCCATTTCAACTCTGAAGCGAGAGTCCCAGACATCTAAGTCATGCCCAAGGTCCCAGCTTCAAACCCTGAGATTCCTGGAATTCTGGTGCACGAGGGAGCCTCAGAGGCCCCTTAACAAAAACTACCTGCACGAGTCCCCATCGGGCCAGGCACCTGCACAGTGCACCTTCTGGGAGGGAGTCGTGTCCATCCTCACTCCTTCCCCAAATCCCCACATGCAGCCTGGCCCCAAACACCCCAAGTGGAGAGAGGTGGCGACCAAGCCTGCATCCAGCCGCCCTTCCCTATCCCTCTCCCAGAGCAGACATCACAAGCCGATCCAACACAGGGCTCAGCCAGGCATCACCAATCAACACCAGATGCAGCTCCCCCTGGGTCCAGGCCCAACCTGGCCCTCTCCCAGCAGCAGAAACAGCAAAAACAGACAGAATAGAAACACCCAACAGGGAAGCAGGTTCCAAGGGACGCCCACTTCCAAAAGAGCATGCCTGGACCTGCCCCCTGCATCCCGAGGCTCAGACACCACTGCAGAGAAGGGGGTCCTTCCCCTTCCTTACAAACAGCCAGAGTCTGAGCCCTCGGAGCACCAAGTGCCTGGAAATTAAGGGGGGAGGACGAAAAGGTGGCGAAATACCTAAATCCAAGGGAAGACACGGCGTGTGGGAGAAACCAGCAGAACCGGGGCATGACAACGTCCCATCAGGAGCCTGCTCTCCACCTACCTTCCCCGGGGGTCACTATGGGACGACCCCACAGGGATGGACGGGAGACCCCTCCTGCCAGGGCGGCGCAGCCAGCACCACACGTCTCACCTGCCTTGCACGTCCTGCCGTTGTCCTGCAGCTGCACGCCGGTGGGGCAGGCGCACGTGTAGAAAGGCTCCCTCGGGGACAGCAGGCACAGGTGGGAGCAGCCCCCGTTGTCCTCCTCACACTGCGTGTGGACTGGAGGAAACGGGGCAGGGTGAGAAGGTTCCAGAACAGGGCCCCCGACCTCCCATGCCCAGGCAGCCCCAGGGTGTCCCTCTGCCCAATCGCCACCCTCCTGGGGCATCGGGGATCACCATGCTGCCCCATCCCACCTCCCCGCCGACTCCCACCGTGCCTGGCCATCAGCCCGCCAACTCCTCCCATTCCTCCCAGCCTCCCTCACGGCCCAGGTGTGGGCATTGTCCCGCCCCGGCCCCCAATCTTCTACAAGAGGCCCTCATCTCCTTCAGGGCCCCACAAAGGACACCTCCTCCAGGAAGGCCACCCTCAGGCTTCCCTGGCAGGATCTCAGCACCTGCCTGTACGGTCATGATGGGGACCCCTGCAACAGCCCCCACACTAGCCCTACAGGGGGGGGGGGGCCAACCAGGCTGCTTCCCAGCCCACCCCCGCACTCTGCACATTTCCCTCTGCTCTAGCAAGCGTTCCCCTTTCCCCCCACTAGCCTGAGGATAGGCCTCCCGCAGACCACGGGCTCCTGCGGGGAGCGGGGGGCACCAGCCCCTACCCCATCCGCCCACCCAACTCACTGTAGGGCTGCCGCTCGGGGCTGAGCACTTGGATGTCCATGGGCGAGTAGAGAGCGCGGAGGATCTCCTTCCGCTTCTCCCCCGTCCTCTTGTTGCAGGCGTGGATGGAGCGGGTCTGCCAGTCGGTCCAATACAGCATGTCCCCCGAGAGCGTCAGGGCAAAGGGGTGCGTCAGGCTGCCCTCCACCACCTTCTGTCTGCGGGGGTGAAGGAAGGTGGGGTGCAGGGACCTGTTCTAAACCCAGTCGGACCCTGGGGCGTTAGGTCCACAATCCCTTGTCTGCAGATCCCAAAGTCTGATGTGGGGCTATCTGTGGTCTTTTCCATTTCACTTAGAGTGAGCCCTTGACATCCTGCTATAAAAACATTCACATGGTCGATGGCAGACGCCAGCCCAGACCCTGCTCGGGGTGTGATGTTAGATGCGGTGTGTGCGCTCTATTACGGTTCTAGGTAAGAGCTGTGAAGCCCTCAAGCCCCCAGGATTCAGACGTAAGATTGTGGGCCTGAGTTAAGAACACCTGCCAACCTCCCGCGTGGCCTGGCCAAGGCCTTGGTGGCAATGGGGGTGCAGTGGGGGGCCCTCAACGGGGCAGCCACTTACCGGAACGAGCCGTCCAGGTTGGCACGGTGGATGAAGCTGAGCTTGGCGTCCGCCCAGTACAGCTTCTGCTCCTCCAGGTCGATGGTCAGCCCGTTGGGCCAGTAGATGTCGGAGTCCACAATGACCTTCCGGGTGCTGCCGTCCATCCCCGCCCGCTCGATCCGGGGCGTCTCACCCCAGTCTGTCCAGTACATGTACCTGATGAGGGCCAGAGGAGAGAGGTAACAGATCTGCTGTCTGCTTTTATTTCCTGCCTCCACAAATGCAAACAGGAAACAGAGAGAGTGAATGTGCCCTAAAGCCTCCGCCATCAGAGACAACCAAGGCTTAGGGCCTGAGCTGTTATTACTTCTGGCTGGTTTTCTGAGCAGTTAGTAATATGCTGGTTTTTAACAAAGTTGGATAATCAAAATACACTACTACCAGTCATTCTCATCAGCAATATATTCTGGGCACCCGATCTTTTTACTTATAGAAATTCTCCTTATTCTTTTTTTTAATATATATATATATATATTATTGATTTTTTTTTTTTATAGAGAGAGGAAGGGAGAGAGATAGTTAGAAACATCGATGAAAGAGAAACACCAATCAGCTGCCTCCTGCACACCTCCTACTGGGGATATGCCTGCAACCAAGGATCATGCCCTTGACCAGAATCGAACCCAGGACCCTTCAGTCCACAGGCCGACGCTCTATTCACTGAGCCAAACCGGCCAGGGCTGATTTATCCTTTTAATGGCAATTAGTACTATAACTTATTTAAATAACTTTGCAATGGGTGTCTGAATTGTTACATGATATTCTGCAACTATGACAATGCTGTAAATGAACCTCTTAAAGACAACGATGTGTGAGAGGGAATACAACTTAGCACTAAAATGAAACACCAAGGAAGAACCTTACAAGTACATGAAGTGGAAGAAGCTAATCTGAAACGGCCACACGCTGTGGGATCCCAACCGCATGACATTCTAGAAGAGGTAGAAGGGTGGAGACAGTACAAAGATGGGGGCGCCAGGGGCTGGAGGGGAGGGAGGGTGGGCAGGGAGCACCGAGGCCTCGCAGGGCAGTGACACTGCTCCGTCTGATGCTACGATTAAACCTCTGTCAAACGCACAGTGTCCTCAAGGGAGTGAAGGAACTCTCCATCCTCCCCTCAATTTTGCTGTGAACCAAAAACTGCTTTAAAAAGTGAAGTCTATTTACAACCCAAGAAACCAGAAACACCAATCCGAAAGGATAAATGCACCCCTATGTTCACAGCAGCACAATTCACCAGAGCTAAGATTGGGAAACAGCCTAAGTGCCCACCAGCAGAGGAGTGGACTGGAAAACTATGGTACATCTCCACAATGGAATACTATGCTGCTGTAAAAAAGAAGGAATTCTTACCATTTGCAGCAGCATGGATGGACCTGGAGAGCATTAGGCTAAGCGAAATAAGCCAGTCAGAGAAAGAAAAATACCACATGATCTCACTCATTTATGGAAAATAAAGAACATTATAACCTGATGAACAAAAAGATAGATACAGAGGCAATAAAGCATCAAACAGACTGTCAAATTACAGGGGAAAGGCTGGGGAGTGTTGGTGAGGGGAGAAGAGATCAACCGAAGGACTTGTATGCATGCATATAAGCACAACCTATGGATACAAGACACTGGGGCGGGG
>PVJC01009156.1:0-11270 GCA_004026665.1 Murina feae | reverse complement strand
GCGGCGGGGGGAGGTACTTGGCTTTGTTCATCCATATTTTCAAGTTTCCAGCGAGGGGCACCCACCCACACAAAACCTCCTCAAAGGCTTCCTCATCTGATGGCCCCGCAAGGGCACGAAGACACTAGGTGTGACCTGAGGCAGCCATGGTGACAGGTTCAAACCCACCAGCGCCCAGAGACTGTCCCAGTTTTCCAGACGGGGGGGCGGGGAGGGGGGAACCTATCTCATCCACTTGAGTCTCTATGCAGAGAAGGGGGGAGGGTGTCAGATCTGCGGAGCCCCTCGCCCACTCGTGGTGCATGAAGCATGGCGCCAGGGTGGGCACGGATCCTGGCATCAGCAAATCTGTCACCCTGGGCCTCAGTGACTGCTGCAGAGTCGGTAGCTATTCACACTGGGCCGGAGGGGGTGACCTGGAACCCCAGCAGGGCCGGGCCAGATGGAGGAGGCAGTGTCTGAGACATCGTGTGAGTCTGAGAACAGTCACTCCGTGCGCCCCAAGGCTCTCTTCTGTGTGTGCTGCTTCTCTCGATGCTGACTCAGGTGCCCCCACTGCTCCCGGCCTCCATTTCTTCAGAGGCCAAACCACATCCCATTTCAGCAAAGCCCGAGCTGCCATCCCTCACGACCAGCGTGGTCATCAGGGAGAGGCAAACGATGCACATACAGCTGCCATGTGCCCCCCGGGGAGCCCTGTGACCACAGGAGCTGCGGGTACCTGAGCCCCTCCCCCTTCCGTGGGGTCACGCCGGCTTCTCGAGATGGGTCATCTCCGAGCCGGTACCATCACCACGTTCCTGTGAGGAGCTTGAAGATGAGCAGGCGCTTCGTACAAAATGCACCCCCTCCTCCCTGCATGGTGGTCACCGAGCTCCCCGGCCCCAGTGGGGGCAGACAGGGGAGAGGCACCTCTCCAAAAGCCGCTGTCTTCTTTGCATCTAGCGAGAACCCGACGACGCGGGGGGGGGGGGGGGGGGGGGGGGGGGGGGGGGGGGGGGGGGGGGGGGGGGGGGGGGGGGGAGCGGGAATTCCGTTCCCATGGGGCAGATGAGAAAACCGAGGCTCGGCACGGCTGGCCCGCCCCAGGTCACGCGCCAGCGGCAGCTCCGGGAGCGCAGGGCGGTGCTCCGGTGAAGGCCAGATCCTGGCCATCATATGACTCAGCCCTCTGCCAGCGGCCTGGGGTGGGTGCACTTTTCCTGGCAGCCCAAGGCTTGCAGGTGCTGGCGGCCAGCTCGGCGGCAGAGGCTCCTGCCCGCCTGGCCTGGCGCAGAGGCTGGTCTCTCCCCTGCAGCCTGGAAGGGCCCGGCCCTCCCGCCGCCCGCCGCCCGCTGCCCGCCGCCCGCCCAGGGGGTGGCAGGAGGGTGAATCTGCGAGCGATCCCTTCTCCCCCAGAGCTCCCCCAGTGCTCTGCTGCAGGCAACGGGATGGGCCAGAAAATGGGGAGCTGGGACCTCCGGGAGGAGCATAATTCACATTCCTTCCCCCGAGTTTCATAACAGAGGCCGCTGGTTTCCTTAAATGGGGAATTTGCGAGCCACTCGGTTACCAGAGACGGGCTGGCGTGGACGTGCTCTTGCAACGTCCTGAGCGCGGCCACAGGCCCGGCCAAATTCCACGGAGGAAAATCAACTTCCGAAGGAAAGCAGTGCGGCCTGGGCTCTGTGCAGAGGCTGCGGTTGTGGTTATGTTATTTTAGGGAAGGGCCGCTCTGCATTTTAAAGAGGGGGTTGGGTTTAACCCGGCTTTAACCGGAGACCGGAGCCACTGCAGCCCCTCCTGGTGGCACCGGCCAGGCCTACCCACTCCCCCACCAGCACTGGGCTGCTGTCCTCCAGGGACTCAGTGCCAGAGGGTCCCCCCATGGCCCACTATGCCTCCCTGACACTGCACCAAGTCCTGCTTCTGGGGTCCGTGGCCCCCCTAGCAGTGGGCTCTTGGTCACACACACACCAAGGTGGACATTGCGACTGAGTACTCTCCTGATGGGAGCCAGGGGTGTGTCCCCTTATCTGAGGGAGGACCCTCGTGGGGGATGGTGTCATGGGAGGGCAACAAGGAGATGGCAGGAGCTCCAGCAGAACTGGGAGGAGGCAAAGCTGCTCCTTGCCACCTTGTGCTTGAGGCCAGAACAGAGGACAAAACTCCCGTCCCCACTCACAGGCAGCGTCCTGCCCCAGGACTCAGAGCCCAGGATCTGGCGAGGGCAGCAGTACTGCCCACAGCTCCCAGGGCCTGACCTGGACCCCTCCCTCCTGGGCGACATGGGACCTCAGGGGACAGCAGGCATCCCAACCTCCAAGCGCAGAGGGATGCGGGGACCGTAGTCCAGCACTCTCCCCTGCGTTACCTGGCAAGTGGGGGAGACTACAGCTGCCTGCACTCCCTCGCTCATCAGACCCTTTCCTGGGGCGTGGGGGGGGGGGGCTGGGGCCTCAGCAGTCCTGCCCAGGACGCCCACGCAGTCAACTTTGCCTCTCAGGGCAGAGGTGGGACCTGGGGTAGATCTGGGGGAGAATTCTGAGGCAGGATCAGAAAGGATTTCAAATATTTCATGAGAAAAGCCAGAGGCTGGCCAGCTCCCAGGGTGGAACAGGCACAGCCTGCCTGGCCGGGAGGAGCGTGAAGACCGCTCCCAGCCAAGCACCACGTGCCTCACAACCAAGGCCAAGCACCTCCCAGCAACACGGCGAAAGGCCGCAGGAGGAAAGGAGAAGCCTGCATGTGGACACGGAGACTGCATTTCGGGTGGGGGAGCACGATCGGTATTCCAGCAGCTAACACGGATCGAACCCACTCAGCATTCCTGGTGTTCTCCGCGTGACGTGTGACCTAGTCACACCCCTGCACAGAAGGGGACACGGAGGCACAGAGCAGCACCCCTCACCCCTGCTTCCTGTCTTTCCCTCCAACCCACAGGCAAAGTGCCAGCCAATCCCGCTGCTTGGCCTTCACAGTTCGATCCCCAGCCAGGGCACAAAGCCGGGATGGCGGGCTCGATCCCCAGTCGGGGACGCGCAGGAGGCAGCCAATTAAGGATTCTCTCATCACTGATGTTTCTCTCTCTCTCTCTCTCCCTCTCCCTTCTTCTCTGAAATCAATAAAAATATATTTAAAAAGAAAAAGCAACTTAGTCAAGTCAATTCTAAGGGAAATCACGACCTCACCCCACCCCACCACGAGGGTGGCCGCTGGGCTTACCCGTGAGCGGGGTCCAAGGCGATAGCCCGGGGCTGGTCGAGGTCCTGCCAGAAAAGGACCTTGCGGGATGTCCCGTTGAGGTTGGCCACCTCGATGCGGTTGGTCTCCGAGTCCGTCCAGTACAGCTTCTTGCCGACCCAGTCGCAGGCCAGGCCGTCGGGCGACACCAGGCCAGAGATGACCACGTTCTGCACGGCAGCCCCCGTCTGGTTCAGGTAGGTCTGCTTGATGGCCTCTTCGCTCACGTCCGTCCAGTACACAGTCCCCTTGGAGAACTGGAAGTCCACGGCGGCCGCGTCCTCCAGGCCGCTGACTATGACGGTGGACTCCAGCTTGACTCCGCCGGCGTCCACCAGCCGCACATCCCGGCGGTTGGCAAACAGCAGCAGCGGCGAGGCTGTAAGAACAGAAGCAACCCGTGAGGACCACTGGCTGGGCCAGGGCACACAGCCTGGGGCAGGGGCTATGGCGCGGCCGCCCTGGCGCCCATCCAGCCCGAGCCCAAGGCCCTCCCTCCTTCTTGTCGTTCCCTAAGGCGCCGCTAGGAAGGGGTCAGACAGGCCCACGCCTCGCCACGCAGGCCCTTTCGATGCAGGTGCACACATGGTGCTGTCAGAGGCCCCGGGACATCCCCCTACCAGGCTGACCCAGCTCCTGCCCGGGCACCCCCTGCTGAAGCAGGCAGGGAGCGGGCTCCTCCTTCCACTCTAAACCAGCATCTCTGGTCTCAGGAGGGAGCAGGCTCCCGATGCCAGAGCTGTCCCAGGTGTGAGCATCACCAGGGGGACGGCCCACGGACGAGTCGCCAGCCGGCTGCTTTCCAGCCAGGAAAGGAAGTGGCGAGGGCAGTGCCCAGGGGGCGAGTCGCCAGCCCCAGCTGGGGACAGAAGAGTCCCAGAGGTGACAGGAGCAGGTCCATGCCAGAGGCGGACAGGGCTGGGAGGAGGGGAAGGGAGCTCTTAGAAGCTGCCCGAAGCACGCCAAGATCCTCGCTCTGCTCTGTCCTTTCTCCCCGAACTGGAAAGACCACATTTCCCCCGCAGTTTACACTCTAGGCCGTTCAGGTGCACCCTTCAAAGGCCGAGGACGGGGGTGTTTTTCCATTTTCTGTGCTTTCCCAACAGACTCAGGGAGGGGCGGCTCTTTCCTGCATGGAAGACAGTTAGAAACTCACTTCCTAAGTGTTCGGAGGCGCCCCTGCACCCTCCCGTCACCTGGGGAGCTCACAGCGAGGGGGGCCTCTGCGTGGGTGGCTGCCCGCCTTCCCCAGCTGGCACCCACTGCGCCTTCCCTCTAGTCCCCTCCTCGGGGCCTGGCCCACCCCAGCTAACATGGCCCCGTGCCAACGAGGGGCCGGGTGCCCCAGCTCATCCGGGAGACGGGTCCTCCTCTCCCAAGGTGGAGAAAGGCGAGGACAGGACAGAGGAAGGCCGAGGTGATACAGGCGGAAACAGGGCCAGGAGGGAGGAGGAGGGGCTGGCGAGAACGATGGGCATGGCCAGTGGCGTGCAGTGGGCTCAGACTCCACCTGGGCACACAGGACGGAACCAAGAACCCATCCTCGAGGCCTCTATGCCGGCGGGAACCAGACGAGCAGCGACTGCACTCGGTCAGGAGCCGCTGGCTCCGGGAGCATACACACTGTGCGTGGACAAGCGGAGCAGGGCCAAGGGCTGGGTGTGCCCTCCACATACGATGGTCCCGATGGTCTCGCCAAGAAAGTGGCTCTGGGCAAAGACGTGAAGGGGGCGAGGGAGGGTGGAGGGAGGCGTCCCGGGCAGAGGGAACAGCGGGTGTGACTGTCCCAGGAGGAGCACACGGGAAGCAGGCAGACCCTGGTGCTACCGAGGGACAAGCCCATGTGCCCGAGACCCCCCCTCCTCACACAGTCCCTCAGATCAGGGGTCGTAGCTGCATATCTGCCGGGTAAGAAGGCTCTTAGAGAGGTGGCTGGCCTTGGCTGGGTGGCTCCGTTAGTTGGAGCATCATCCTGTGCCTAAAAGGTTTCGGGTCCAATTCCCTATCAGGGCACATACTAAGGTTGAGAGTTCAATCCCTGGTTACAGTGCGTATAGAAAACAACCAACCAATCGATCTCTCTCTCTCTCTCTTTCCTCCCCCACCTCCTCTGTAAAATCAATTAAAAAACAAAACATATCTTCAGGTAAGGATTTAAAACACACACACACACACACACACACACACACAAAGGTGCCTTGACCTGCCCAAGGTCACTCCACCCAGGATGACCTCTTGACTGGTGGCCTGAACTCTGGGCAGTGAGAAGCCATGCCACGCGAGAAGAAAGAGGAGGGGATAGGGGACAGTGTGAGAGCTTGAGCCGCTGGCCCGGCCGCCACCGTGCTCCAGGACCAATCCGAAGGAAGGGAACGGTCCCAGGCACAAGATTCGCTGCGGCCTTATTTGTAATAACACACACACACACACACACACACACACACACACACACGACTGTGGCTCTTAACCCGATGTTCGCTGGGACCGTGGTTAAGAGAACGTGTGAGGTGGGGACAAAGTCTGACAAGGAGACGGGGCAAGGGAAAGAGGACCTTGCTGAGTCTCTGGGCAAATACATTCTTAATGTCTGAACCCCACATTCCACTTACGTTAAGGTGACCAGATTCAAAGCGGTACACCACTGACAGGGGGGGGTCTTTTTTTTTCTTTTTCTTTCTTTTTTTTATCATTACTTAAAATATTACAAAGAGTAATCGGGACTTCTTTAAAACGCCGCGGGACGTGGGACAAACTGTTAAAAATCGGAACTGTCCCGCCAAAAGCGGGACGTCTGGTCACCTTAATTTATGTCTCTACGAAGTTACCTGTACACTTTATTTCAGGGCCACATATCACGAGGGCCAACAGACGGGGCCAGCCTCCAGGTGGGAGCTGGGAGCCAGCTCAGGGTGCCGGCTCAGACCTGGGCCTCTGGGACCTCGATGTCCGCTCTGTGAAATGGGGGCAATCCTCGCACCTCCACGTCAGTAACTCTGGGGCTTACACGGGACAATCCATACAAAGGCTCTGTCGTCAGGTTACAGCGGAGGAGGCAGTTGTAATTAATATGTTTCCTCCATTTAGTCCCCTGGCCAGCTCTGCTACCAAGGAGAGTGCATCCATTCAGACTCAGGTTCGAATCCCAGCCTAGCCCCCCCGGCTGTGAGGTTTGGAGCAAGATGTTTCATCTCCACTGCGAGCCTCAGTTTCCCTATTTACAAAGCAGGAAGAGGTCGCTACTCTTAAAAGGCAGTGCTGGCTGCTGTGGCAAGCAATCCCACAGCTCCCCAAAGGTGACCGAGCAAGTCCGCGCCTCGGTCTAGCCCCGAAAGGTCCCTGCAGACAGGGACTCAGATAAACAGACACCCATGTCCACAGCAGCATTGTTCACCATCACCAGAAGGTGGAAACAGTCCGTGATGGAGAAATGGGAGCCACAAACTGCTTTATGGAATATTACTCAGGAATGCGGTGCGGACACACTCAGCATAGACGAAGCTTGAAAACAGGATGCCACGTGAAGAAGCTAGACACATCGTATAACGATTCCGCGTCAAACCGGCCAATCCATAAAGACAGGTGGTAGACTCGTGGTTGCCAGGGGCAGAGGGAGGGGGCATGAGGAGCGACAGTCGTTTTTCCGGCGGGGTGGGAGGATGGGAATGTCCTGGAATTAGGCAGAGGTGGTCGCTACACAACACGGTACCTGTGCTAAGTGCCGCTCAAGCACTCGCTTTAAAATGCTGGTTTCACGTTACGCGAATCTCACCTCAATAAATAATTTCTTTTTGAGCCCACCGATTTCCCCGTGATCTCCTTTCTTCGTCCTGGCTTCCCAGGCTGTTTCACGAGGCGCAGATGGGTTTCCGTGACCCCGGATGGACACAACCCCTGCTCGGCACGACCCTCAGGACACCCCCTAAAATCCTGCGGGTTCTCTGTGCCTCCCTGGTAGGGTGGCTCTGACTTCCCAAGACCCTCGGCCAGTCGGTGCCAGAGAAAAGGCCTGTCCCCTCTCTGCCTCAAGTGCCAGGACCCAGGACTCGCGTCCAGGCCCAACCGGGCAGAATCGGGAGTCTGGAAGCCAGTGCCGGGGCCAACAGCCCCACTTTAACCCGTGGAAGCACGTCCAGCTTTTATATATAGAATTTGTAACAGATGTGTGGGCTTCCATTCCGATAGCCTGTGTTTCACACTGTTCACATGGTTACACTCAACACAGCCCGGCTCACGGTAACCCAATCCCCTGCTGCTGCACCAAAACCAGCCACATTTTAAGAACATGCCTTACTGATATTCACCAAGCGTTACATTGCTCACTGAGCAGGCTGGGGCCTGGACGCAAACGATGGATTCATCCGTCAGGAACGGACCTTCGTCCCGGGGAAGGTCCAAGACATGGAAAACGGCGAGGGGCCACATGCAAGGAGCCTACAAGGGCTTTGTAATCTGCCCAACGCCAGGACATTTTACACGCACACGCACATGTGCGCACACACATGCAGTTAACCACCAAAGCCAGAACAGGCAGATGAGTGGCATGGACAGGCGGTGCCTGGAGCCGGGGAGGAAAGCTGTCAGAGGGCCCTGGCAGTCTTCTGGGAGGAGGAAGAGCTAGCTATGGGTGGCCCTGGCAGGCTTCCTGGAGGAGGGGAGACTGGAGCCTTCAAAGATGGACAAGACTCAGCAAATGCTGAGCATGCCCTGGCCTGACACCAAGACGCATCTACGCACTCAAGTTAATTAATTCCACTCACGACGACTCCTAAGCAATTTCCTTGATGCCTAACAGCTCTGAGTGCCTCCTAGCTTGCATTTCTCAAACTGGTTATTCCCATCCGCTGCCCACCGTCCGCACCACCTCGTACCCCCATCCTCAGGGGCAGGAGTTCCTGCTTGCCACCTCTGCCTGGGGCCGCACCTCCAGGTATGCCTGGGTTGCTCCCACCTTCCCTCCACCGTCCTTCTCGGGCCTGCCTAGCCCTGCGCCAAAACCACGCGCCCAAGAACAAGGGCTCTGCCATCTGCCCAGCGTCTGCCCAGCCCGTCCCTCCTGATCACTCCTTGAGGCTGACATGAGCCCACTACACTCCCTCACATTTCCCAGCCAGCTTCCCAAATTCTACAACATCTGTTGCAATTTCTTATGGCATTTTACATTATGTTTACAGCGTAAAAAAGCAACAGTGTCACAGCTTAGCTGAGGGTAGCGGGCAGAGAGATATACAACGTTGCTTTATTGGGTGAAAGTGTCTTCAATCCATCATTTAATTACGGGAGGAGCCCAACAATGTGAATGTATGTAAAGCTACTGAACTGGACACTTGGGTTACGATGGTGTAAATTTCACGTTACGGGTGACTTACCACAATTCAAAACAATGTAAGTAATAAAAACAGGGTGTAGTGAGACTACAGGATACCAGAGGCCCGATGCACGAAAGATTCGTGCAAGAATGCGCCTTCCTTCCCCGGGCTGCTGGCCTCGCCTTCACTCAGGCTCAGAGGTCCCAGCCACTCGGTGCCTGCGTATGCAAATTAACCCACCATTTTTGTTTGGTTAATTTGCATACCTACTCCTGGTTGGCTGGTGGGCGTCATGAAGGTACGGTCAATTTGCACCTTTCTCTTTTATTAATGTAGATGATGTAGATGATACGCTAATGACTTAGAATTACAGTTCCAGCCCTCCATTCGGGATTTTTCATTGGTGGCTGGTCATTAAATCATATCTACAATATACTATTTATCTGCATTTTTAAACCAGTGTAGACGCGTCTATTCCTAGTTCATTAACTGGGTTCAGAGCCAATACTCCTGTTTACAGGATGTGGAGAGTGATGTTTAGAAGCCGTGACCTGGGCCCTGGCTGTGCTCACTGCTGCTGGGGGTCACTCCTCCGGGCCTTCTCAGGAGACAGAGCCAGGAACCCCCCGCCCCACGGCCCGACCGCTTCCCCCCCAGACTCCCCCTGAAGAGCACCCTAGGGGCTGAAATGTATTCACATCCCCAAACCAACGCCACCGGGGCCGCTGCGGCCACTCCTGGGCCTCATCCAGCGAGACAGGGGACCCGCGGTGCTCTGCTCGTGCCGTAAGCAATGTCCTCTTTGCAGTGCGGTTAGCGCCCCTGTCACATGCCTGTGCCTTTTGCTGGTGATGTCACTGTTTGAGGCACAGGGCTGGGGTGCCGCACGTCCTGTGTTTGTAAACACGAGAAGGGGTGACATGCCTCTTGAAGAAAATGTGTGCTAGGTGAGTGCTGTTCGGGCCTGAGTGAGAGCTGCAGGGCGTGGGTTCAGCGTTAATCAATCAACAACATTTACTACACAAGGCATCTTTGAACAGAAACGCACACAACAAGGTCGTGCCCTGATGGGTGGATGGGAATGCTGTGGCCAGAGGCTCGCAGGAACCTGACCCCGTGCTTCCACTGGGAGCTATGGATCAGTACCGGCAAACTCAATGTTTACAGAAACTTTATAGAATTTAAGTGCCACACAGAAGAATCGACTATGTATATATGTGCACTTTTATATACACACCTATACTACTCCTACGCCTAGCTGTGTGTGTGTGTGTGTGTGTCCTGCTGATTTTAAACATGTCCTCAGGGTACTTTCTAACCTCCCACTTTCTACGCTTGTCAGTACCTTCAAAGTAGATACAGACAGTCCTCGGGTTACACTGGACTCAACATACATCGTTTCGTGGTTACGTCGCCATCTCTCATTCATTTATATATAAAAAAAAGTGCCGTCATTTCGACATATGTACGTTTGTGCTTTATGTTTTTTATTATTTATTTACCACAAGTAAAGGTCCGGAATAATCTTTTAAGTTTTTTTTTTACTGTTTCACTTCATTACTGCTGTGTGTGTGCTCCACGCGAGGGACGCAGGTGCTTATGCAGGTGGGTTCCAGCTTCCAGGGAAAATCGCGTTACGTCGCCCCGCAGGAACCATCTCCGGCGTAACCCGAGGGCCTGCTGTCCCTGGCTTCTGGGACTGCCTGCGCATTTACTTCTGCTCAATATAACCAGCCCTCACCCACTCTGCAGCCTCTGCGGGCCTGCCACCTCTCACCCGCACCACTCACTTCTCAGACGCCAACACCCCCGGCCACACCACCACTGGCCCTTCTACATGGCACCCCTCGCCACCCCACCTCACTGAACGCCAAGCACCACATTTCTACACCGGGGGGGGGGAGGGCACTGTGGGAGACGTATGGAACCCACAGATGCATGTGGGAAGTGGCACTCTGAGACGCTGTCCTCCCGTCCATGAACACTGATGCAGGTCTTTCTGTAAAATTGTATTATTTTTCACATACAGTCTTGGCCATTATTACTTAGATATTAATTCCAGGCACTTGAAATCAAGTTCATCATCATTTCACAAAACCTAGCACGACTATCAAGGAAGCTGGAAAATTCCCATGAATCTTAAGGCAAAACACGGATCCTCAAAAGAGACTGGGCCGGGCGGGGCCTGTCCAAGGCTCCCCGTCCCCCGGCAGGAAAGTCCTACTTCCCGTCGAAGAGGAAACGCGTGAAAAGCACGGATCTGGCTAAAACGGAGACATCTGTGCGGCCCCACGAGGGCATGCGAGGGGCCCCCCGGCACACCACGAGGGTCAGCCCCTCGGAACTGCGCACTCGGCTGCCTGGAGCAAAGCGCAGGGGCCCTAAAATGGCTGGAAACTTTACACCAACATGCTCAGAAAGTCACACCTCAGCTGCTCATGGGACGTTCCTAAGAAAGGTGGGAGAGTGCCCTGGCTGGTTTGGCTCCCTGGATAGAGCATCAGCCTGTTGACTCAAGGGTCCCAGGTTCGATTCCAGTCAAGGGCATGGACCTTGGTTGCAGGCACATCCCCAGTTGGGGGTGTGCAGGAGGCAGCTGATCGATGCTTCTCTCTCATCGATGTTTCTAACTCTCTATCCCTCTCCCTTCCTCTCTGTAAAAAATCAATAAAAATATATTTAAAAAAAAAAAAAAAAAGAAAGGTGGGAGAGGTATACACACCACACTCCCTTTTCACGTGA
>PVJC01009155.1:0-46586 GCA_004026665.1 Murina feae | reverse complement strand
TTCATCAGTTTATGTTGTTCATTATAATCCACAAATGAGTGAGATCATGTAATATTTATCTTTCTCTGACTGGCTTATTTCGCTTAGCATAATGCTTTCCAGTTCAATCCATGCTGTAGCAAATGGTAAGAATTCCTTCCTTTTTATAGCAGCATAGTATTCCATTGTGTAGATGTACCACAGTTTTTTAATCCATTCATCTGCTGATGGGCACTTAGGCTGTTTCCAGATCTTAGCTAATAAATTGTGCTGCTATGAACATAGGGGTGCATATATCCTTTCTGATTGGTGTTTCTAGTTTCTTGGGATATATTCCTAAAAGTGGGATCACTTGATCAAATGGGAGTTGCATTTTTAGTTTTTTGGGGAAACTCCAGACTGTTCTCCATGGTGGCTGCACCAGTCTGCATTCCCACCAGCAGTGCACGAGTGTTCCTTTTTCTCCGCATCCTCGCCAGCACTTGTCATTTGTTGATTTGTAGATGATAGCCATTCTGACAGGTGTGAGATGGTAACTCATTGTTGTTTTGTTTTGCATCTCTCAGATGATTAGTGACTGAGCATGTTTTCATATGTCTCTTGGCCTTTCTTATGTCCTCTTTCAAAACGTATCTATTTAGGTTCGTTGCCCATATTTTGATTAGGCTATTTTTTTGTTGTTATATGAGTTCCCCGTAAATGTTGGAGATTAAACCCTTACCAGTGATAACATTGACAAATATGTTCTCCCATGTAGTGGGTTTTCTTGTTTTGTCGATGGTTTCTTTTGTTGTGCAGAAGCTTTTTATTTTGATGTAGTCCCATTTGTTTATTTTCTCTTTAGTTTCCAATGCCCTAGGAGCTGTATCGGTGAAGAAATTGCTTCAGCATATGTCTGAGATTTTGCTGCGTGTGTATTCCTCTAATATTTTTATAGTTTCCTGTCTTACGTTTAAGTCCTTTACCATTTTGAGTTTATTTTTGTGTATGCTGTAAGTTGGTGGTCTAGTTTCATTTTTTTGCATGTATCTGTCCAATTTTCCCAACACCATTTATTGAAGAGACTGTCTTGATTCCATTGTATGTTCTTGCCTCCTTTGTCAAATATTAGTAAACTTTTTTTTTACTACAAAATGGAGCATTCTCTGTGTTGACATTGTGTGATTGGGTTTGTTACTTTGGGAAGGAATAATTGGGTCTCTAATCCTACTTGTAAGAGACTGTGATGTTTGGAGTAATTTGGTTAATAGAATTTTCAGGTGCTCACCTGGAGCCAGGTTGGCTGTGCACCTTGGCTCGTCCGTTTACTAATAGTACAATCCGGAGCAGTTTGCTTTCCCTGTTTTGCCTAGTATCTGTCTGAATTTTAAAGATATGCACTCGTATTATTTGCCATATTAATACAAATATATCAGAATTCTTTCTCATCTAAAAAGATATCTTAGCTATTAGTTTAACATTTTCATTGGTGCTTTATATATTTAATTGTACATCCTTAAAGTACCAATATAAACATTTCTTAGTCAGATTGTTCGCTATGGGGAAATTCCAGCGGAATTCCGGGCTGCGGCAGCTGACCACCGCCAAGAGCTGATTGAAAGTGTTGCTAATTCAGACGAGCAGCTTGGTGAGATGTTCCTGGAAGAAAAGATCCCCTCGATTTCTGATTTAAAGGCAAGTGCTCTCAAAATAAGTCGTGTGTGTGTGTGTGTTTTCGTTTTCGTTATCCTCACTCTATTTTTCCATTGATTTTTAGAGAGAGTGAAAGGGATGGGGAGAGACAGAGAGAGAAACATCGGACAACTCGCTGCCTCCTGCAGGAGTCCTTACCAGGGCCAGGAATTGAGCCTGCAACTGAGATACATGCCCTTGATCACATGCATCCCAACTGGAGATCAAACCTGCAACCAGAACATGTGCCCAACCGAATTCCAATCTAGTGACCTTTCAGTGCATGGGATGATGCTCAGCCCGAGCCACCCTGGCTAGTGTTGTATATATATTTTTTTACCAAATTAAAAGTTAGTGACATTTCAAGAGTGCTAAAAGCAGCTTCCTAAGCCTGAAAAAGGTGCTGTTTTGTTTTGTATTTTCTCCTTTGTTTGAATTTTGACCTTAAGTTATAGAGGACCTACATGATCCTAGTCTCCACTAGAGCCAATACTCCAAAGAGTATTAATTCATTCATTTGTTGGTTTGTATTGGTCTGAAACACAGATGTAATTTTTAAGATTGACTAATCATTACATTTTTTCTTTCTTTTGTAGCGTGCGATTCGCAGAGCTACTTTAAGTAGGTCATTTACTCCTGTCTTTTTGGGAAGTGCCTTGAAGAACAAAGGAGTTCAACCTCTTTTAGATGCTGTTTTAGACTACCTCCCAAATCCATCTGAAGTCCAGAATTATGCTGTGCTCAAGCAGGAGGAGTAAGTCTTAGAAATTGATTCTTAGTTTATACAGAAATACTTTAACATTTGTGCACTATAAAAGAATGTAAGAATGATTCTTGTTATGTTGAATTTGTGTTATTTTTCATAATTTAAAAAAACAATCACCATTTCTACTTGGGTAACAATTTTGGCATATACAAAACTGTTTATTATACCACTTCTCATATTATATTTTATTTGTGAGTTAGAAGTGAGATATATTATCCCTCAAGATTTAAATCTTTAGAAAATTCTCTAAAAGACCATTTCTGTGCAGTTTTTTCCCCCATTTCCTCTGATCTTACCATAGTGTAGTAACTGATGTGCTTTTCCTCTGATATACTCTGATGAACCAAATTGATATAAAAGAAATACCAGTTGTTACATCTCACAGTTTTATTTCTTTTATTTTAAGTGACTCAAAAGAGAAAACCAAAATCTTAATGAACTCCAACAGAGACAATTCCCACTCATTTGTAGGCCTGGCTTTTAAACTGGAGGTAAGTTGCTTACTAATGTACTTAACTGCTATATATAGAAATCTTTTAGGCTTTTATTCCTATTACTAATTGACTCTTCTGACAGATTGGGCTATAAGTTTCTCCACTGTTAACTCTTTTCCCCTCCTTTCTATACTGACTTTTTAAGAGGAAGTTACTACTATGCACGTCTCATACTTAGTGGGGAATTATGCTCTACCTCCTTGAGGGAGTAGTGTCTCCTTATTTGATACTAGAGGCCCAGTGCACGAATTCGTGGACCAGAGGGGTCCTTTGGCCTGGCCTGCAAGGTCAGGCTGAAACTGACTCTACAACAATCCCACAAGGAGTCCTGGATTGCGAGAGGGTGCAGGCTACACTTAGGGACCCCACAGGTGCATGATCGGGGCTGGGGATGGGTGAGGGAGGTTGGCCAGCCGCGGAGGGACCGTTTGAGGGCTCCAGGGCGTGTCCGGCCTGTCTTGCTCAGTCCTAATCGGCCAGATCCCAGCAGCAAGCTAACCAACCAATCTGAGCATCTTCCCCCTGGTGGTCAGTGCACATCCTAGTGAGTGGTTGAGTATTCTTAGCATATCATTAGCATATTATGCTTTGATTGATTGAACGGATGACCAGACACTTAGCATATTAGGCTTTTATTATATAGGATTCTTCGGTATGGGAGAGTTGTCTTTTTGCCTCCATTTATTTATTTATATCAGTATGAACTTATGGGTATTTATTTTGTATTTCGAGTTACAGTCGAGTAGTATGTTACTTATTTTGGTGCCTAGATTGACTGATTTTGCCATTACAGCTCTTTCAATTGGCTCCTGAGTCTCTGATTCTCCAGTGTTTGCTTTCTGACTACTTTCTCACTTGCTGGCACTACAGGATGCTCCAGGCTTATGTGATATATTCCCTGCCCAGCCCTAGAATCAGCCACTTCTTTGGGGGTCCTGGTTTCTTTAAGAGAGAATGGTTTTATAAACTAAGATTTGATCACTGTGTGTGCTTTTTGTGGGGTATTGTTGCTTCTGTTCATAATATTTTATGTGAGAAAAAAGGTAAATAAATTGGAAGTATTAACAGTGGTATAGGTGGAATTATATTTTGGAGTTCCTAGATCTTTATTTTTAAAACTTTATACTTCTTATTATCTCTAAAATGAGAAAAAAGTAATTTTAAATTAAAAAGTAGAAATAATGTTGCAGTGCCAATTTTTGTGCATAAAGCTTTTAAAAATGTGTTTAGGAATATATTCTTAGGACCCCAAGAATAGCAATTACAGAATTAAAGGTATGGAATATATTAACATCTGATGGTTTGTATTGCCAGATTGTTTTCATACTCTCAGAATTAATGTATTGGATTATTTCAGTGAATCTTTATTAGCAATGCATATTACTTATTAAAAATTATTACTGACTTCATAAATGAAAATATTTTAATATTTCATCTTAATTCTTAATGATAGAGAATATTTTTTTCATATACTGTTTTTATTATACACTTACATTTTCTCTTTTGTAATTTTCTTTTTCTAAAATGAGAATTAAAGTGTCTTACTTATTTGTACGAACTTTCTCTAATAAAGATAATTTGTTAAAAACAATTAGTACTTTAAAACTTATATAGTCAAGTTTGTCAGTCTTTGTCCTTAGTCATTCTCTCATTCTTAACTTTAGAAATCCTCCTCTTTGAATATATTTAATAAATATTTATTGTTCTTTTTCTACCTTTTTTATAGTGGGGTTTGTTTTTTTTTATTGTTAATCTAACTGGACTTTGATTTGCTGTGTGCTGTGAAGCAGGATCCAAATGTTTCTCCAATCCAAGAACAGTTGTCTGGTTACCAGTTTTGAACAATGTTGTACTTTTCCATTGACTGATATGCTTTCTTTATCATTATTGATAAGTGAATTAAACATTTTAGACATTTGTACTATATTCTGTGGGTTTTTCAGTCTAATTTGTGCTAGTTCTATACTTTTTAAGTTTTGGAATATTTAATATGTTTTTATATTAGTCTTAGTTTCATTCTCATTACCATATTTTTCAAAACTTTTCATTTTTATCCATTCTTCTAAGTGACTTTTAAAATCACTAATTAAATGTTTAAAATTGTATCTTGGGATTTTGATTGCTGTTGTGTTAAATTAATGTAAGAAGCATTGGCAACCTTTAAATACATACCTAGTTATTCGGAGAAATTGATCCTTAATCATTCATTTTATATTCAGTCACTTTACAAAACTCTTATTGTATAACTTTTCAGGTGACTATCAAAGTATTTTAAATGTCTTGCTATTTCTAATGATGTTTTTGTTGTCTTTACAATCATTCTACCTTATTTTTATATCTATGTTAAACTGAACTTACAAAATAATATTAGAAGACAAAAGGATAATTCCTTACAAAAGCAATTTTAAATTTTTTTCTAATAACTTTTATTTTAGAGAAGCACAAGTAGTATCTTGGATTGTGATACCAAAAAGAATAACACAATCATTTAACTTACCTATGTTGAAAACTAAAATTGTTAAGAGAGTATTTGGAGATAGTTGTGATATTTTCCTCCTGATTTTGATTCTTATGTTTCTTTTTTATTTTTTTCTGCCCTTAACCCAATCTTGACTTCTAGGCAGGTCGATTTGGACAATTAACTTATGTTCGCAATTATCAAGGAGAGTTGAAGAAGGGAGACACCATCTACAACACGAGAACAGGAAAGAAAGTGCGGGTGCAACGGCTGGTTCGCATGCATGCTGACATGATGGAGGCAAGTGCCTGGTCACTGAGAGATCAGAAATTCTTTAGCGCAGGTGAAATAGATCTGTTTTCTTGGTATTTTGAGCCCCACAGGAAGATTACTTCCAGTTGCATGTGTTTTCCTAGCTTCTTCCTTTCTAGTTAGATGTGCTGCAGTTTTGATGTAGCATTTTAGTATAGGCTAAATTAGTAGATGTTAAGAACACAGTTTATACCACTATTTGTGAGTTAGCTGGATTTCCTCAATGGCCAAGGTTAAGGAGAAGGGGCAGTTAGTTACCTATGACTCAGAACCACAAATTCAACATTTTTCTCAAGAGCCATCATTACAAAGAGGATAATAGGTTTCTGGACTGTGGAACTGTGCTTGTCAAAGGTAAGCGAGAGTAGTAAACTCACATATAATTTCACACATTGTTCAGTGAACGGACTTTCTAAAATATGGCAGGTTTGAAAATTCTGTTTAACACTAAAGCTTTATATTTGTAGAACCAACCCCAAGAAGGGCCATAATGGTGTTAGACTCCATCTGAAGATTTAAAACCTCTCAAGGTCTGGTCTGTGAGATAAATTTCTCTTGAATTCTTGAATTGGCTCTGAATCTATCCTAGCTTTCTGTGGTCCGTAGGGTGATTAGGCCTTGGTAGGAATACTGAGTGTGCAAGGTTGTCTCCAACTTTCACCCTTCCCCAATTCAGCTCTGTACTCCTGGGGAAATTTATTATTCTGAGCAGAATCTTTGAATGTTCAGTAATTTTTGGTGGCCATAGCCTTTGTATCTCCTGGAAGATGAATAGGTAGTCTTTCAAAATTGGACAGAATTACTGTTTTCAGAGGTAGACCTCAGGGGGCAGTCAGAGGGATTAGAGATTGTCGCAGCTGTTATATGGGCCAGAAGCTAAGAGAATTGTACAGCTGTGTAACTATTGTAGTATGACACATACTTGCTCATTTGCAGCCACAGCTGTTATGAATGAACTGTCCATTTAAAGGACAAAAGCAAGGAAGTTTAGAGGCACAATACTTTGTTCTTCAATTTCCTGTTTTTTTAACTGCTTGAATCTGTGAGAAATTAAGATTACTTTAGGTAAAGTGGGCTCCATTCTCCTGCCTTTGTTTTCAAAACTTCCTTTGTAGGTTTTTCTTGTACACTTTTGTCAGACACATCTGATTGTTGGACGGTGACAACATATAGTACATGCTTTTTAAAAAATATGTATTTTTTATTAATTTCAGAGAGGAAGGGAGAGGGAGAGAGAAACATCAGTGATGAGAGAGAGTCATTTATCAGCTGCCTCCTGCACGCCCCAACTGAGGATTGAGCCTGCAACCTGGGCATGTGCCCTGACCGGGAATCAAACCATGACCTCCTGGTTCATAGGTCAATGCTCTACCACTGAGCCACACTATTTGGGCTATATAGTACATGCTTTTTAATTCCATAGAAATAACTTTAGAACTGTGAGACTCTGTTTTATCAATACTGCAGATACTCCAAAATGATGCCACAACTCTTGAGTTTCTGTTTAAAGTAAAATCTTGTCTGTTGACATGTGGCTTAAATAAAGGCCCAGTTTAAGGTCTGGCTTGCCATGGTTGATTGTTGATGTTGCATTGGCTTAGCTAATTCATTCTTTTTAAAAATAAATATTTTGCCCTAACTGGTTTGGCTCAGTAGCTAGAGCGTCAGCCTGCGGACTGAAAGGTCCCAGGTTTGATTCCGGTCAAGGGCATGTACCTTGGTTGCGGGCATATCCCCAGCAGGGGGTGTGCAGGAGGCAGCTGATCGATGTTTCTCTCTCATCGATGTTTCTAACTCTCTATCCCTCTTCCTAATGATTTTTTTACAGAGAGGAAGGGAGAGGGATAGAGAGTTAGAAACGTTGATGAGAGAGAAACATCAATTAGCTGCCTCCTGCACACCCCCTGCTGGGTATGTGTCCGCAACCAAGGTACATGCCCTTGACCGGAATCGAACCTAGGACCCTTGAGTCCGCAGGCCGACGCTCTATCCATTGAGCCAAACCAGTTAGGGCGCTAATTCATTCTTTATAAAATTGATGCTAAGATTCTGCCATATTTATTTATGTGCAATGTGCTTATTGTACAAGTACTCTTTAGTCACCCTGTTCTGATTGGTATTACTTATAAGTATCACTTTTGTGTTACTTCTTTATTTAGGATGTTGACGAAGTATTTGCTGGAGACATCTGTGCATTATTTGGCATTGACTGTGCTAGTGGAGACACATTCACAAACAAAGATAATAGTGGACTTTCTATGGTAAGTCATTTCATTTCAAAGCTGTGTTTCACTTGAGTCTTAGAAGTCTGTGTTTTTATGTGGTACATTTAACATTTCAGAAGAACAACCACAAAAGTTTTCATTGAGTAGTGCTGCAGGCATCAAGCCTAGATTGGTTGTGGCTCTTTACATGTCAGGTGGACAGGTGTTCTGTGTAAAGTAACTTATCTGGATGTTTTTTAGTAAAGTCATTCCATGATTCTTCAACATTTAGTGTGGAGGGAAAATCTCCACTCGGTGCACCTGACTAGGTCTGACTCTACCCTGAGATCTTCCCATTGTGGGTAGCTATCACCATCATCAGACTGGTCCCTGTAGTAACTCAGCAGCCAGAGTAGACCCTTTTCTCAAGAATTTTAAGACCAGACTAACATTTAGGCAAGTTTGGGGATCACATGACAGAAGGGCACCAAATGCAACTAGACTGTCTGTCTGCCTTACTGCAGACAACCTGCTCTGTGGACTCAGAGGTCCCTTTTCATCACTGAGGGACCCTAAAGAAAGAGCATGCTCTTAATACACGTAGACCCTAGAAAAGCCCTGACACTGAAAATCTACCTCTGTAAATGGAGAGCAGGGAAAAACTGAAGAAAGAGGCAGGCCACTCCATTCTGGCAGCTAACAGAGTCCCTTAAGGGAAACTTACATAGGAGGCACTTTTGGGGCAGCTGCAAGATGAAGTGGACAGTCTCCACCCTCCTGACAGGAGCCAGAAAATTATCATTAAACGGGGTAAAACGGAGGGAATAGTCACAATTACTAGTACATGAGTGTTACCTGGTATGGAAATTACTTAACATGCATGACCAGGTCAATAACCTGTGCTGGGAACCAAGCTGATTGCTTACTTATGTCATAGTGAACATTAATTACCATCGGATACTCTCTAAGGGGGGTTTGCGGTCAAGCAATCTCCATTCTGACCCAGTTCAGCTCGTGGTCCAGACAGAGGTCACATCGTGGAATAGTCTCTCCTCCACACATGCTTAGGCAGTTCTTGCCTTTGAATTCCCTCCCTTTCCATTTGTGCCCCTTTAGGAAAGCAGGCTGTGCTACAGTAAGACCCTCTACTGAATTCAGTAAAGAGAGAGTGTGAGTACTTAGGGGATAGGTAACTTGCAGTGAACAGATTCACAATGGGTCATTTATGTAAGAACTGGTCCATTTATGTAAGAACAGGTACACACTATAATGTTTCCTAGATCATAATTTTATAATTTAGTGTTTTTGCATAAAATATTATCTAATGCTGGTTTTAATGTTGATTTAAGACACTACAAAAGTCATAAATATGTACAGGCTTTTGGGGGTTGTACATGCTCAATGAGTATGATTATAAGGCTTTCTATCCAGGCTTGTCATGAGCAATATAAAGGGACTGGGGGCTGTGGAAAATACTGAGGCTTTGAAGCAAGTAGACACTGGTTAGAGTCTCACCTCTGTACTATATTACCCACTAGCCTTTAGTCACATTACTTTATATTCTTTCCATGCCTTTAAGATTTTATTTGTATAGTGGAGATAATATCTGTCTCTCAGAGTTGTGGTTGATTGAATGAGGTATCACATATAGAGTCTAGTGCTCTTTCTGTTTCTCTTATCAGTGATCATAATAAATTTGATTAAATAACTTACCAAAAGATACCAACAGTAAATGTAGCTGCCAGCTGATAAGAATTCCACATCTCAGCATTTGGATTTATTAAATGATTATGTTAAACTGAGAGTGTCAATAAACTTAAAGGTCTTAAACAATTAAGTAAATTAATACTTTATTTTTGTTGTTTTGGGAGGGAGGAGATCATATAAGTAGACACCTTTATTAAAATTTATAGTAATACTAGTGGCCCATTGCATGAAGATTCGTGCAATAGGCCTTCATTCCCCTGCTGCCAGCACCAGTTTTCCTCCAGCACCCGGGACCCAGGCCTTTGGTCTGGCTGCAGCAGCGAGGGTTGGCTTCTCCTCTTTTTTCCAGGCCATCCCCCCCTTTTCTTTTCCAGCTCCTCAAGCAGAGGCCAGTGCTGGCTGGAAGCCTGGGTCACCCTCAGCAACCCAGGCCCCCACCCCTTCCTTGAGCAGAGTCCAGGGTGGACTGGATCCTGTGTTGCCCCCAGTGACCCAGGCCCCCAGCCACTTCTTGAACAGAGTCCAGGGCCAGCAGCAAGCTTGGCTTCCTCTATCGCTGGGAGCAACCCAAGCCTCCTGCTCGCTCCAGCTCCGTGGCCGCTGCCATCTTCAGTCATCTTCAATTTTCACTCTGCACCTGTGTATGCAAATTAACCGCCATCTTTGTTGGGTTAATTTGCATAGTCACTCTGATTGGCTGGTGGATGTGACAGAGTGATGGTTAATTTGAATGTTTCTCTTTTATTAATGTAGATATTCATTTATTTAATGCAGACAGACCAAGATATATATTGTCTAATTTTAAGGTATTTAGTGCTTTTGTTCTTTGTAAAGTAGAACATTAACAAGTTAAGCACCATGTCAGTCACTGGTGACTGACACTATATTTTCCATCCGGACCTTGTCACTCACTGGTGAAATCAGGTAAATGGAAAGGAAGACAAAACAGGCTTGGTGCTTAATGTGTTAAAATTAATCTGTCCCTGACCCTGACCCTGACCCTGACTCATACAGTGCTATATTTGAATTCTTCTCTTTTTTTTTAAACAATATTTTAGGAGTCAATTCATGTTCCTGATCCTGTCATTTCAATAGCAATGAAGCCTTCTAACAAGGTAGGAGTTTAACACTCAGTATTTCACAATAAAGACTTGAGCTCTTTTTCATCTGTCTCCACAATGCACATGGTACCTTGTGATAATCAGCAATCTTGTGGTCTCTATTTCCTCTTTTGGTGTGGGGAAGCATGGGACTTGGTTAGAAAGTCTGTAAGGAGGATTCTCTGAAAGATGGAGGGCCTCTGGGGGATCTTGCCGAAGGTGGCAGCCCCTCCACCTTCTCCAAACAAGTCTGAGCCCCCAGGTGTTTTGCTGGAATCTGTATGTTTAGTCTTTAGACCCGAACCTTGCTGATTGGATCTAGAGGTTAATTTTAGTTCACACTATTGTTACAATAAAAGCATAAGGAGGCAGGCAATCGGGCTGTTTTGGTTCCTAGAGACAAACAAGTCCCTTAGCCTTCTCTTTCACAGAAATGAGTGTCAGAGTAATCTATTTATCCCTTGCTCAGGGTCTGCTGGTTAGCCCAGAAATTTTGGTATTGAGATTACCTTTTATATAAAACTAGGGGCCCGGTGCACAAAAATTTGTGCACTCAGGAGGGTCCCTCAGCCTGGTCTATACCCTCTCCACTCGGGGAACCCTCAGTGTTACTGGCTCCTAACTGCTCACCTGCCTGCTGGCCCCAGCGCCGAAGGGAGCTCAGAGCCAATGGGGTACTGGGCGCCCTCCAGGCGTGTCCGGCGCTGCACTGGTCTCCAGCAGCCACAGCGCCCAGGCAGGCTCAGAGCCGCTGGGGTGTTGGGCACCCTATAGGCGGACCCAGCGCTGAGGCGGGCTCAGAGCCCCTGGGGTGCCCGCCCCCTCCAGGCCTGTCCCAGTGCCGCTTCTGACCCCCCCTGCCTGCCCCGCCCCTCCGCCAGCGACTCAACTGTTGCTGTTTGCTCCTTGGCTGCCGGCCTCCATCTTGGCGGGGTTAATTTGCATACAGCTGCTCTGATTGGCTGGTGGCCATGGCTTAGGCATCCCGGAGAAGCGGTTAATTTCAATATTACACTTTTATTAGATAAGATTTACCAGTCAGTTAGTAGTAATTACTCCTCAGTATTTTGAAGAAATTAATGGTACTAAAGTGTTCACCAGACTGTGCTTAATAACACTTTACTAAGCAAAGGTATAACATTTGCTCCAGAATGGTAAGTGAACTTCCTAGATTCATAAAGGGATGGAAGAGGGGAAATGGGCATTTGTCCTAAGTTGTAGAAGAACCTCACTTTAAAGTACTTAGAATACTGCATAGATTAACTGCCTCATGGATTAGAATACATCTCTAAATTTGTGGTAGTTACCAAATAAATGCCTGATTATAACATGGAGAGCCTGCAAATAAGACTATTTTTCTCACTTTCATAACAAGTTTATGATTGGATTTTATGTCATTTAGCTTTTTACAAAGTGAAAATTACTTGAATAAGTTCTGTATTCCCATCTGCTTGCCCTTAGAATTAGTCCTAATCGTGAACTATAATCATTTAGTTCTTAATGATTTTGATATGTCTTAGTTTTGACATTCATAGCAATCATGTTAATATGCTGTGTTGAAATGAACTCATTCATGCATTGAGTGAACATTTATGACCTCTTGTCATCTGGGAAATGTCATTTATAGAACATACTCTGGTTTGTCTTATGGATGCATTAACAGCTTCTACTTCTTTTATTTTGAGGAACTTGAGATTTTACAGACCCTTTTCATTGTAGAAAGGAGAATGTAGAGGTGGCAAGAAACATTAAATGACTCCATTTCAGAAATCTGAGGAAAGGCAAGTCTTATACCTGATGCCACAGTTTGTTCTGAGTGCTTTGCTAAATGGTTTGCTTTTCCCTTCAGAACATACAGGCCTAGAAGGTAAAGATGTAATGCTCTTCATTCCTAAATTCAGAGTTTATAGAAGACTTTTGTCTTGATAGTTATAATAATGGAGGGAAATCAAATGTATCAGTATCCAAAAGGTTGTTTTGGTTTGTTTGGTTGGCTTTTTTGATGCCTCAGGATTATCCGATTGCTGGAGTAAATTAAGGTAAAGGAAGAAATTACTGCACAAAGCTGTGAATCTCAGTAGTGGAGGCAGGGATGATCTAATAAGTTGAGAGTGCCTGTAGGCGAGTACAGGGGCAAGGGAATAGGACTTTGGAGATAGACCAACCCAGGATTCATTCTCAGCTTTGCCATGCACTGTCTGTGTAGCCTTGAGCAAGTCTGTTAAGTTACCTGTACCTAGTTTCCTTACCTGTAAAATGTAGATAATTCTATCTTGTAGGTTTGCAGTTAGAATTTGAGGTAACACATACAAAATATATGACACACAGCTCCAGGCACATGTATAGCTGTTAATGCTGGTGATTCAAGGGTGTGTTAGTTTTCTGTTGCTGCTGTAAAAAATTACCACAAACTTAGTGGCTTAAAACATCACAAATGTATTATTTTATAGTTGTGTAGGTGAGAAATCTGATATGGTTCCTAATGGGCTAAAATCAAGATACTGATTGGCAGGGTTCCTTTCTGCAGGCTCTAGGGGACAATTTATTTCCTTGTTTGCTCAGATTGCGGGAAGAATTCGGCTCCTTTCAGGGCTGGGGTTCCCATTCCGTGCTGTCACCTGAGGGCTGTTCCTAGCTCCTAGAGACTGGCCCCCTTCCCGTCTTCAGTGCCAGACAGTGAAATGAGTCCCTCTTGTGCTTCAGATATTTCTTGCCTTTTTCCCTCTTTGTATCCCTTTCACCTACCCTTCTGCATTCCTCTTCCATTTTTTTAAAAGTCAATGTGATTACATTGGGCCCCCCCTAATTACTCATATCTGTGACCTCAATCACATCTGCAAAGTCCCCTGTACCATGTAAAGTAGCATTCACAGGTTTGGGAGGGATTAGGGCATATCCTTAGAGGGCCATTATTCTGCTTACCACATGAGGAGATTACATCTAAGGAGAATAAAGATGCATGAAACCACATCCAGGCAGATTGTTTTGAAAGTCTCAATGTAGCATTTGCCTTACTGTTGGTCTTAACCGTCCTCTTGAGTCTAGAATAGAATCTTGGTAAACATGCTGATTCCTTTGATTATGTAACAGTAACACATATTCTGCTTTCTGCTCTATGGGCAATTTTCCACAAAGGGACAGTTTTTGTCAATATAATAGGAAAGAACACAGAGTTAAGTCTTGGATTCTTGTATGGAAAGAAAATTCTATCAGCTAGCAATATCCTCCCTGTTCGCTGTGTGGGGTCCACGCTCACATATTTAGAGGGTATGGCCTAGGAACTAGATGGTCTTTACTTCTTCACTACATATGTATTTAATTTCATTCAGTAAAGTTCTTTCAACAGTCTCATTGCATATCACAATTAGTAAAATATGTAATGACTTCCTTTTTTTAAAGAATGATCTGGAGAAATTTTCAAAAGGTATTGGCAGGTTTACAAGAGAAGATCCCACATTTAAAGTCCACTTTGACACCGAGAACAAAGAGACAATTGTATCTGGAATGGGAGAATTACACTTGGAAATCTATGCTCAGGTAATGAATAGCATGGAAGTTAAATTAAATTCACCTTATGTCTGTGCTTTGTTAAGAACAAAAGTCAATAATTCTGATGTCCATAACTAATAGCAGTTGTTCAAGCTCTCACTCTTGTTTGTATCCAGATGTGGTATACTGCTTCCTCTACCAAGTATTACAAATTAATTATTTTTTATTCTAAATTTTTTATTTGTAAAACATGGCAGACTTCCAGAATCGAGGGGCAGGGGACTTGCAATTACACCATCCATCCACCCCTAGGTCATGGTTAGTTCCGTTAAGTATATCCTGGTTCCAGCCTTAGGAAGACAACCTATAGGAAGGAACTTGTTGAGAACGTTGGCCCACCAGTTCCCACTTTTCAGGACATTTCTTGTGTGTTTTATTCTCTAAGTCAGTACTTTGAGGTCATAAGGTAGATAAAAGAATGGAGAGGTGTACTTTCCTAGGAAAGATCTGTATATCTGAATGAAAACAAGATGTATGATTTAAGATTAAAAATTCTGGTGGTGATCATACCTTTGAAGTTGAGAGAGTACAAAATTCTGACAACAGATTCATATACTATTCCAGTTAGTACGTAATAAGATGAAACAAAAATGAAGTTTTAATGAATATATTAATTGGATGTATGTGTAAATTAATCAGTCTAAGTTAGAATTCACTTATATAGCAGTTTGTATTTTGTAATATCATGTATCTAGTTCTTATAAGATACTTAAATGATTTAAGATTGATCATTTGCTTACCTATTGTATTTGAATGAATGCTTCTAATAATTAAGATTCTTAGGATTTTTTCTTTGTGTTTATTTTTTAAATTTAAATATACCAAAGAATTTATTTCTCCTGCTATTTTTAGAGGATGGAAAGAGAATATGGCTGCCCTTGTATCACAGGAAAGCCAAAAGTTGCTTTCAGAGAGACCATTACTGCCCCTGTCCCGTAAGTATGCAACACAGACAAACCTATTATGAGGCTGGAATTGAAGCTTTTATTGTGGAATATACATAGTACTATTACTGTTATTAAGACACTTTTACATCATGACACTCTTTATCGTGGAAGCTATACAGTTCTGTGCTGTAGCTAAGACATTTATACAGAGTGGCGTTAGGGATTTGTTTGGCCCCTTCAGCTAGAGAGCAGTGAAGGCTGACACACACATCATTAGTAAGCATACTGACAGTTCATCCAATGCTGGGGGTCTTCTTTCATTCCAGTTGTGCTTCCTTTGGCAAACGACTATTATGTTTTACTTTAGTGCCATATTGTGGATGCCAGAGAACTTGCATTTGCCAAGGAATAATTTCCTGCAAGTAAAGGAAACTAATGCTAGGATAAAATTCAGAAAACGCTTAAGAAAACAGTTGGGTTTATGTCTTGTTAGAAACAAAATAGCCCTCATAAAGAAGAGCACAAAACAAGTTAAATTGCAAATATACTTCAACTTGGTGCCTATTGAATTTACATGAATTGTGATTTAGAGTCAAAGTTAATACAGCATACTGTGGTTATAAAACAAGTCTCAATTTTCAAAGTGGCATCAAATAAAAGTAAATAAATGGTACTTCACCTGAGATGCAATGTCATGAAGTAGAATGGTGTAGTCTAACTCAATGAAGTCATCATTTCTTTGCTATA
This sequence comes from Murina feae, assembly GCA_004026665.1. NCBI lineage: Eukaryota > Metazoa > Chordata > Mammalia > Chiroptera > Vespertilionidae > Murina > Murina feae. Next base: position 30,712 of record PVJC01009155.1, on the reverse strand, counting down.
ATAAATTAAAAACTTGATGTATAAAACAATATCATTGGCAAAACGATATTTTAATTTCAAAAATCATGTTTCATTAGGTGATTATAATACTCCCACTTAAGTAAAAATAAAATGTCATAATTTAGCCTGTCAGAAAAACTTTCTTTTACAAATGTTTTTTTCTACAATTTAAAATTATGACTTTTTGTTTGTTACTCTACTTTCTGTTTTTAGTTTCCTAGTTGTTGTAGCTACTTAAGAGTATTATGGTCTATAGTTGGTCATTTAAATGCCTTAATGTTTACATTGTTCAGAAAAGCACAGTTGAAGGGATAAACTACTGAAATAAGTGTTTACATGAAAGGAAACCAACTTTATTATAGAAATTCTCTTTAAAAAACTGAAAATAACCCTGGTTGGGTGGTTCAGTTAGTTGGAGTGTTGTCCTGTACACCAAAAGGTTGCAGGTTTGATCCTGGTCAGGGCACACGTGGGAGGTAACTAATCGATGTTTCCCCTCTCACCTCAGTGTTTCTCTCTTTCCCTTCTTTTCTTTCTAACATCAAGAAAAACATATCCTCAGGTAAGGATAAAAAAAAACAACAAAAAACAAAAACCTGAAAATAGTAAAATGTAGTGAGTGTAGTTATCTGGCTTTGTAATTAAAGCTTTAATCTGTGCTTATTGCTTTGTGCATATAAATATTTATACCATCAGCAACACAGATATTGCATCTACATAGTTAAAACCACAATCACCAGGGACAAGACCCTTTAGGGCTTACATAATCAATGTACTGAAATAAGCCCTGGACTCCAAGCAGCACAAGATTCAGTAGCCCCCTTGGTGAATAGTGATTATAAATGTGGGGAAGGGTCAAATAAAAGCATACAATTCTCTCCTTATGGTATCTTGAAGTAATTCTTTCTTTGAATATATCAGCAAAGAATTTCCTTTAAAAGACATGGTAAAAATCAGTATTAAGGTTTCTTACATGTTGGGTCTGAATAGGTAAGACATCCTCCTATATAATAAAAGGGTAATATGCAAATCAACCAAATAGCACAATGACTGGTCACTATGACACTCACTGATCACCAGGGGGCAGACTCTCAATGCAGGAGCTGCTCCCTGATGGTCAGTGCTTTCCCATAGGGGGAGCACCTCTCAGCCACACACCAGGCTGACAGCTGGTTGAGCGAATCAGCCCAGCTCCCTGGCAGCTGACAGCACTTAGGCACATGGGGAGTGGGTCTAAATCACAGTCCGACATCCCGAAAGGGCTCCTGGACTGCCAAAGGGTGTGGGCTGGGCTGAGGGACAGCTTCCTTCCCCCACCCCCGCACGAATGTCATGCACTGGGCCTCTAGTAATATTAGAAGCAGGGGTTAAATTCTTGTGTTGAGATTTTCATTAATGCCTTAAAACTATATTTGGTGAAGGGTCATAGGAGTTTTCTTTCATAGAAACTACTAGCCCTGTCTTTGTGCATATTTTGCTATTAAGACATGGCTTGAAAAATTAGGATTATGTAGCCTCTCTAATCTGGACCAGTTACGCAGTTATTTGAGGCATCAGTACCCCTATAGGAGTGCTGTAATCAGGACTGAGGTCTACAAAAATGCACTAGTAAAAAATAAAAATGCACTAGAAAAGGACACAGTTTCTTAAAATGTTCTAATATTTATGTTAGGTAGCTGACACCACACTCTGAGTACTGTAATAGGCTAGCCTGCCTTCCAGTGCCTATAGGTATCTAATAACTGGTTGCAGAAGCCTTTGGATTAAACGTGCTCCAAGCGCTGCCTGCAGTTACCAGCAAGCTGGAAAGTCTGTCCTTTCTGGAGCCCACTGAAACTGTTGTGCTGGTTTCTTTGTACACTGTCTTCCTTTCCATTAGATACCCCAAGTTGACTTTTTTTTTTCCTTAACCCCTTAATCAAGCTAAAATCAAAGAATTATTTTTATCTCTTTAAGGTCTAGAAAGAGGCAGTTCAGAATAGTCAGACTTAAGAAAACACAAGGCTAGCAACAAGTAAGAGAAGAGGTTGTAAACTCTGACTCATTGGGTCATAAAAGAAAATTACATACAGCAAGCTCCACAAATCCTAAGATTCTAATATTTTTGGTCTGGCTGATTCCCAGAGAAAACGGCAGCCATGTTTCTAATAGCTCTGGCACTACCATTTCAGTAGCAGAAAACAGCAGGGGTGGTTTCAATGTTGTATGGCTAGTAGTTTGTATACAAAACTCAAGCTGCCAAACGAAATAATCTGTATTAAGCTGAGCATAGAAACTGGATGCCAAATTATTTATAACAACACTTCACTCTCTTGAAACTGCAGCTTCACTTTCTCTGGCCTTGACTGTAACCAACCTCTCCTTCAAAATACTTGGTTCACGATTTTAAATGCAGAATTACTAATGGGGGACTAATGACCTAATAATGAATCAGAGCACTTGCAGTAAACATTAACCCTATTACGAGTGAATTTTATAGACATCACTTACCACTTGCTTGACACTTTGAATTTTTACCATTTTATACCATGTGTTTTCAGTAGAATTTTGCCATATTATATAACCACAGGCAACCCAGGCTAAATGTCGGATTGGCTTCATTGCTGGAGATATATTTCCAAAACTGTCTGGAGAGGGAAGCATGATAAATGGAATTATTTTATAATTACAGTATTAACCATTTACAGAATCTAAATTCTAAATCATGTCTTAGTTTCCTTCACATGTGTTTAGAAAATAATTAGGCCATGGGTCTATAAAGTTTCAAGAGATTTTGTTGTTGAATTAGATTGGTAATGGATAGTTTTGCAAAAGGTAATATGTTTCCAACATAATATTAACATCTAATAATTTTGAGCATAAATCACTGATATTGATCTTAAAATTGAAAAATATTTCTCCATGCCATATTTATATACCTGGAATATTTTGTGCTTCTAGTGGTTCCTTCATGGACTTGAGTTTTTGATAAAATGTGTTATCTTCTTCATCTGGGTTCTTTCCAATTTCTCCTTCAAATGTGAAGTTGACTTCTGGTGCAGTATCTTGTCCCATTGGAGGGTAAAGAACTTCAGCTGTGCAGTTCACTGTCACTTGCTGTTTGAGACATTTTGCAAATGATTTTTACATATAGATCCATTAGTATTGTTCTCTGGGATATAACATTTAAAGCATTGGCCCCTAACTGTGTTGTTTCAGCCTTGACTTCAGAGTACCTACTGCAGAGGTTATCTGATTAGGGCTGGCCTAGTAATTTTCTTAGATATATCTAAAGTACATCTAAATGTGGTCTCATTGTCTTTTAAATTTGTCTTAAAACTTGCAATATATTTCAGTATTAATGAGGTGTCCATAGTCAATGCTAGATTTTTGTCTCACTATATCCCAACTCCAAACTCTGATTACTTTTTGTTGTTGTTAATTCTCATCAGGGAATATTTTTCCATTGATTTTTAGAGAGTGGAAGGGTAGAGATGGAGAGAGAGTAACATCGATGTGAGAGAGACACATTGATTGGTTGCCTCCCACATGTGGCCCAACCAGTGCCAGGGATCAAGCGTGCAGCTGAGGGTATGTGCCCTTGTCCAGAATAGAACTCAGGATTCTTCAGGCTGATGCTCTAGCTATTGAGGCAAACTGGCTAGGGCTCTGGTTGCTTTTTAATTCTTTCCATTACTCTTACTCTCAGCTCCAGGAATAACAGTAATTTTCTCAAACTCACATACAGCAGTCTGCATCTAGATGTAAAATGAGAAGATCGTAACATTGGTTCTGCTTTGTAAAGATGGTTGTCTAGCACCTCAGATGTTTTTAATGAATCTCCTTATGTTAACCTGTATCTCTTCTTTCTGAATATACTCAACAAAAGGACAAGCTTTTTTAAATTTCAAGATGGTTATGGTACAAACTTGCAAGTCCTTCCTTTTAAATTTGTCTCATTAATAATTTGAAAAGTATATAAAAATTTCCCTTCCCCATTACTGAAAGATTCTCATGTGAACATGATATCAGTTGGCCATTATATTGCTCATAAATATCTAAAAACATTTGCTTTCTTTAATTACAAGAAATTAAAAGCAGAATGAGAAAAAGGCAAAGAGGTTGTGATTGGAGAATAATTTATTTCACTTGTTAATAATATTTGGCATGAGTTCAGATTGCCCTATGAGTACATAACATTTTAAAGGGAATTTATTTGAACTGAAGTATATAGAATCTACTTTTTAAAAAGCTCAACAGAAATACTTCATGTATCTCAAAATACACAAAAAGAGTAAAAACTGACCCTTGTGTGTCATTTTTTTTTTCAAGGCAGGGTTTCACAACTTACAGATTTAACAACTTACAAAATACAAATTAATCCTATTATTAGATCAGCCAATGTGATCTGGATTATTTAGAATGAAATTTTATTTAATAAAAAGGACATTTCACTTACTTTTTGGATAATTTCTTCCACAGAAAACTTAAGGCAATACTTATGTCCTCTTCCTGGAATATCCTAAAATTAAGAAAATGTGGTGAGTTATTATAACAATAACTCAATTCTCTGCATTGTTAGAAGAATCCATTCTTATTTGATTTTGCGGGGTGGGTGCCTGACTGGTGGGGGTAAATAATTAAAGCCTTTGACCATAAAAGCATATTGCCATGTATATAACATCTAATCTAGCAGGACCCCTGTCAGGTTTATTTTGGATGCGAAAAAAGGGTAGGATGAAAGCATATATAAATAAAATGGGTTCTGATTCATTTTCAGTCAGAGGACTTCAACCTCAGAATAGGTGCTCATAAATCTCTATAGAAATTTTGAAACAGCTTTTAAGTCTAAAGATGGCAAACAGGATACATCATTGAAAAAATTTTTCACAAAGTCCTATGGGTACTTTATGTCCAAACAGTGTTCGGTGATGAAGTCCTTTTAGGCAGATTACTGCAAAGTGATTAGACATGTGAAGCCCTGTTTTTACCTATATATTATTGGGCTGAAGAATGATACTTTAATAAATTTTATAACAGGCAAATGTTTAGGTATTTCCCTTTTGAATCAAGATACAATCGGGCACTTATACCTAATTATGCTATATAGTGCAGCTCTTGAAGGCTGTTAGTTAAACTAATGTCAGATAAGTAATGAAAAATCTCATGGAAACAAGAGTAGTGATTGCTGAGGTCTTATATCTATAATGTAGCCCTCTAGCCAGGGAGAGCAAGCACATCACTTATGGTTGGTTGCACTAGTGTTTTGGGTGGCTAAAGGGAAGCTTCTCCACACTGATACTGGTTGTCAGTTTCTCTTGCTCTTGTTTCCCCCATCATTTTGGTCAAAGGGTCTAAAAGGATTGGTCCTAAAATGAAGAATCGTTTGCAAGACAGCTTTTGTTGATCCACATTGTGTGGTAGGTGAGCAATGTCATCGCAGTTTTAAGATTCTTTTGAATCTTACAGGTTTCACTCGGAGGGAGGAAAATGCTGCCTCTCGTCGGGAACGTTTTCCCCAAATCCTTGTAACTGTGCCCATAAAAATATCGTGTCTCTGCCTTGCCTTGGAAACAAACAGGCCCCAGGCTATCCCAGAGACTGGAGGGAGAGTCGACTATTCCCCAGAAATGTTAACCCCAGTAGACTTGACGCCAGCAGCCAATCCCAAAACGAAGAGGGAGGGAGGGGACCCTTGGGAGTGTTGAGAGCCGGTGTCGGCGCCGCTAGACTCACCTCCATGCTGGCCTGTTTGACTGTCTGCACCAGGAACACCTTGTTGGGGGTCCCTTGCTGATAGTTGATGCAGTTCTCCACCACCGAGGCCGCCCTCGAGGCTGGGTAGTGGTTCGGGGGGATTTCCATTCTTGCCGAGCGGCAGCTGGGAAAGCACGGGTCTGGGTACGAGCGCGCCGCCTTCGCCTCCCAGCCTGCAGCCGGTCGCCGAGGAGGCAGAGGAGTCGGCTGGCCCCGCTGGGCTGGGCGTGGGCGGGCTCGCCAGCTTCTTCCCTCCCTCCTTCCTTCCCTCCTTCCGGTTCAGGGAGCTGCGCCAGGGCGCCGGCTGCGGGACTGGCAGCTCCTGTGCCCCGCCCTGCTCTGCGTGCTTTTACTCTTGGGTTCCGCTGCCTGCAGAGCTCCTGGCGGGGAGGGCCCAGTGAGGGGCGGGGCTGGGGGACTGGTCCGGCGGACTGCATCCTTTACAGAAGTGCGGGAGGGGCCTTTTGGCCTTAAGCTTTATGGAGCCTCTAAATCCCTCTCCACGGAAAGACTGCTCGGTTGCATCACTTGCAGGCGGGAGCACAACTTCCTTATACACCACCCACAGTGTCACACACAGGACAAAGTGCAAAGGAGCTCCCTGCAGTGAATAGATGCCTGTTCCTTCTTAACCTCTCCCATTGTGAGTCCAGGAACAGGCCTGCTCTTACCCAGCTTTTGTGGGGTTGGGCCAGTTCTGCCCAAATCAGGGTATGAGAGACTGCAAACTATAGCATTAATTTGGAGGATTATGTAATTTGTATCAGAAGTTTAAAAAATGCACTTGCACCCCTGTCTCCATTCACTTAGATAAGATTTTGATATAACACTGCTTCCAACTCCCTCTAGTCACTGAAAATTTAACTGTAAGGATTAAAGCACCCGTAAAGACAATTTAATTCAGAGCCAGGACATCGAAGAAGCTTCTAGCAAAAGCAGAGGTTTTTAAAGCTTTATTTAAGCAAGCCCAAACTTTTAGTTGGTAGTGCATTTTCACTCTAGATTTTTTCTAATTACCTTCTTGGGTCACCTTTAAAGAGGCTATAATTTAGGCTAGTTGGATTTTCTTTAGATCAGAAAGCTAAGGTTTCTTTTCATCAGATGTATGGTCAAACCTGCCCTTTAGCTTGTTGGCTTAGAAATAAAGATTCTTTTGCTCTTTTTCTCAAAAATAGGTTTTTGAAGGGGTATGGTTTTGTTTCAGTGTTTTGCTAGGCATATGTTGTGGTGGTACTTTAAAATGAAAAATGTATTTGTAATGTGTTGTCTTCCTCAAATACCCTTTTCAGTTTACTTATAGACTTTCTTTGGAATAAAAGGATTTTTTAAAAAATAGGAAGCAGTAAGACGTTTCCATCTTTTTTAGTAACTTTAGCCAACAACTGTCAAGTAACTAGAGGACAAAAAGGTTAGCTTCTCCTCAAGACTTTTTCTAAAAAATTGAAGATTGTTTTTCTTTTGAGGGGAAAGGATATGAGTCATTCATCTATCAGCCAACCTCTTAGGGTGTGTGTGTGTGTGTGTGTGTGTGTGTGTGTGTGAATTGTTTGCTCCTTTGATAGTGTCCAGGAAAGAGTGACTATCATCTTTTGATGATGCAGAAAGAGCTTTTTCCTGAAAATGAACTTTAAAGTTTCACAAATAGCTAGTTAACATCTGTGTTAGATAAGGTCACCATTTGGAGGCTTTATGAATACAATTGCCATCTCTGTAGATCAAGGTTAATAATATAGGTTGTGATGTAACCAGCATTTATTAAAAGTACACATATTAATTTAAGTTTTTTAAAAATAAAATAGCATTACAAAATAATTACCTATTTAAATGTTAAATAAACTGCATTAAGAAAATCTTCTTATATAATTTCTATGTTTGAGTCCTTGAAATCTTACTAAAGCTTCATGAATGGTTAATCAAGAGATCACTATCCTCAAATAATATATGAGTTATCTTAAAAAAATTATTATTGATCTCAGATCAGATAAATTGATTTTATATAACTATATAAACATAAAACTAAGTAAAAACACCTGTGGCTTACAACTTTGGTCCAACTATAAAGTCCAAATGAATCTATAAAGTAGAAATAACAAAACCAGCACAATTCTAACTAACATTAATTTTAATGTGAGACGTGATGTTTTGCCAAAATTAAATTGCCTTTTGCAGCATGTCAGTGAGCTAACCACAGGCGCCTGGGTTCTTTAGCTCTCAACATGCCTATAGTCTCCCACCTGTTCTCTATTTGAACTAGTGTACAATCTATTTGTACAGCACCCTCTAACCGCTCTTGAAGTGAATGCATCATTTGCAGATTAAATCAGTTTATGTCCTTTTTTATTAGCCTTCTAGAAGAACGTTTGATTAAGAGCATTAGATTTTGTACATGATAGAGCTATATCATGTTTGGCAAGTTACGTACCTTCTGTAACCCTTAGGTTTCTCATTTGTAAAATGTTGATAAAAACAGTACCTATTGCCCTGACCGGTTTGGCTCAGTGGATAGAGCATCGGCTTACGGACTGAAATGTCCCGGGTTCGATTCTGGTCAAGGGCATGTACCTTGGTTGCGGGCACATCCCCAGTGGGGGATGTGCAGGAGGCAGCTGGTCGATGTTTCTCTCTCATCGATGTTTCTAACTCTCTATCCCTCTCCCTTCCTCTCTGTAAAAAATCAATAAAATATATATTTTTTAAAAACTGTACCTATTTCATCAATTTGTGGTATAGAACAAGTAAGTGTTTGGTACAAACCTGGCACACAGGTGTTTTGTTATGTGGCATCCACTTGCTTTTAAATTCACATGTGGTCCTTGAAGCTGCATAGGTGACTTGTTTGTGAGGGGTTCTTCCACAGCAGTTCTGCCATAGAGCTTTGAGCAGTGATGAAAGTGTCTGTCTTGCTGTCCTGTACAGTAGACATTCTGCACATGTGGCTGTGGCCCACTTGAAGTGTGACTACAGTATCTGGAGAACTGAATTTTACATATTATTTAATTTCAATTAATCTCTCTATATAAAAGCCAAGTGACGGGAACGACCAGAAAGACCTGTCGCTATGACACGCACTGTCGCAGCCAACTGGCTCAATTGGGGCCCTGATCAGTGCCCCCAACCCTGCTCCGGGGCAGGGCCAGCTGGCCAGACCCCACCCGAGCACGAATTCATACTTCAAGCCTCTAGTTTAAATATAAATATTGGTGGTTATAGATTACCATATAGACAGCACAGATCTAGATTATATTATATTGTGGAGATGTTATATTATTATCATCAAATTGAAAACAAAATGTAAAATGTCTCAGAAATTCAGGCATACCCAAGAATATGTCAGTGGGCCACAGTTTTGGAACCTTCAGTAAACCTGTGGTGACTTGGCAGCTGTTTCTCTTCTGCTTTCCTTCTCTTCGTTCTGAGGGCTGTTTACATCGCTCCCAGGACTTAACCTTTCAGCATTTTGTTTATCCCAGGCCATTCTGAAGCTCTTGACCACTGGAAGATAATTTAAAGGATTTCATCATACACTGTCAGGGCCTCTTTATGGATTCTGCTTATTCTAAGCTAGTATCTCCTACCAAAATTGATATTTACATCTTCCAAACCACTCAAAGATATGTATGCAGAACATGTACTCATTAATGTCCACCACTCTACAGTTATCTGCAGACAGTTTTGAAAGGAGCTGATCTCTTCTACCTGATGTCTTGAGGAAGGTTTCATTTTAAAGGAAGAAATGCCTTATAAACAGTAGATACTCATGAAATGTTTTTTTAAATGAAATAGTAGCCTATGTAAATATGCTTAGTATGGCCCTAGCTGGTTTGGCTTAATGCAAATGCTTACTACGTATGTAAACTGTTTACTTTGTTCTGTTTATATTGCTCTTAGTGGTTTAAAGTAGACACCAACCTGGGTTTATATATGTATCTCTTTGAATGACTTATGTTTGGTCATTACTTTTTTTTTTTAACATATTGATTTTTTTTACAGAGAGGAAGAGAGACGGATAGAGTTAGAAACATGGATGAGAGAGAAACATTGATCAGCTGCCTCCTGCACACTCCCTACTGGGAATGTGCCTGCAACCAAGGTACATGCCCTTGACCAGAATCAAACCCGGAACCCTTCAGTCCACAGGCCGACGCTCTATCCACCGAGCCAAACCGGCTAGGGCTGGTCATTATCTTTTACTATTAATCATTTGGGGGTGTTATTTCACCTGAAACTCCCTTCTCTTGTATTTCATCACTCCATAATGTCCAAGTAATAAAACAGACAGGAACTATTGGAATAAATTAACTGCTGAGCTTCCATTTTCAAATAACTGTCCTTGGTTGTAGAGATTTAAGGAGAGAACACTATCCTAGGAAAGGGAGGCATTCCAAAGAAATGGGTAAGCTCTTCAGAATGTTGGCTACTAGAATAAGAACCTTAGACTGACTTATTATTATTTTCTTTTTTTTAATCCTCACTGGAGGAAATTTTTCCCATTGAATTTTTTAAAGAGAGTAAAGGGAGGGGGGAAGAGAGAGGGAGGGAAAGAAATATCGATGTGAGAGGTATTTCACATCGATTGGTTGCCTCCCGTGTGTGCCCCAACCAGGGCTAGGGATAAGAATCAAACCCAAGACTCTTTCTTCAGCCTGCAGGCCAACCAGAGCGCTAACCACGGAGAACAGCCAGCCAGGGCCTGACTCAGTATTTTAATCACGTTTACTTTCCTACTTGGGGAATAAATTCAGAATTGGTGGAATTTAGGCCATGGATTATTTTGTTGGTATATCCCATCCTCACTTCCTAAGTAAAAACGGAAAGGAAAGGATTCCTGTTTAAATAAATCCTACAATAAAATTTTATTGTTAGCAAGGCCATCATATTCAAAGAAAAAAGTGGAAATAATGAAATGTGGTAGGAGTGATTTGATTTGGTAAGTACATAATGCTGTGTTGATTTTTTTTCTCTCCTACATCTCTTTTAGGTTTGAGTTTACACATAAAAAGCAATCGGGTGGTGCAGGCCAGTATGGAAAAGTGATCGGTGTCCTGGAGCCTCTGGAGCCAGAGAACTACACTAAGTTGGAGTTTTCAGATGCAACATTTGGGTCAAATGTTCCCAAACAGTTTGTGCCTGCTGTAGAAAAGGTGAAAACACAACAAAAAACACACATAAAAATAAAAGCATGAGTTTATTAGGTGTCAGCGCACATTTCTATCCCACTGTCTTCCCTCGTTCATTTTAAAGTACTGCTTCTTTATCTAATTGCTAAGCTTCCTATCCAATTTAGAATCTTCACTTCGTTAAGTTCAAGAGTTATAAATGTATGTATAACAATGAAGGGAGATCATCTTGTTTCTTAATCATGATTATTTCTCTTGTTAAAGTTACATATTTCCCTTGATAAATTGAAACTACTCCATTGATTGTAATCAGTGATTAAAATTTGCGGTAGTCATTAGGGATTTATGAAGATTTTAGGAGACTTTGTAGAATGAGCTTTCATTAAGACTCTCAACACCTGGGTGCTGCTGTTGAATCTGCTCCAGTGACTGTGCTCTTTAGTAAATCACAGTGTTCAGAGCCAGTTTCTTTATCTGTCAAGTGAGAGCAAAACCCTTATACTGGAACCCCTCACAAAACAGGGTCAGATAAGACCGTGACACATGGAAGTGGTGCTTTGTTTGCTTTCTAGGTCACTGCCTTTAAGACAGCTGTAAACTTTTAACAACTATTTGTTCTTATAGATTGAGGTTTTTCATTGTTTTGTTTTTAACCTTGTAACTTACATATCTTTGTTAACAGATTATAATTTTGGTATCGGTGATAGCATTTTTTGTGATTGGTCTATTTTATTTATTATACTTTATTTCAAGACAATATTTTGTCATTCACACACGTTTTGAATTGTCTTCTATTCCTCAAGATTAATGTAGATGAACGAGAGCTAGATTGTTTTTTAACATACAGAGTTTACAGTTTTTAAATATCAGAGAAATATATTGTAGTGTATGTGCAGTCATGATATTGTTTTGCCAAGAAAAACTAACTTGAACTGTAGGAGCTCTACAAATATATTTTAAGTGGTTGGCTGAAAAAGAACCGTGAACGTATCCATTGTACTCTTTAAATATATATAGTTTATTGTATGTCATTTATACCTCAATGAAGCTATTTTTTTAAAAGAAGAATTGCAGCTGTTGAATAAATGCCAGTTTGGTGGGGGTTTTCTTTTGGGGAGTTCCTTTGATTTGCCTTTCATCTGTTTCCTCCCTGTAAAATTAAGACCATGCTGTCTCTATCGTGGGTTATGGGAGTTATGTAATTCCCGAAAATGAGGTTTTGAAAAAGTGATTGTTATCACTCTCAGCACCACTTTCAAACCAACTCACACCTTTAACTAATACCCTTTTCCAAGGGATTATTCATCTAAATGCCACAATAATTAAGTAGGCTGTTCAACTTTTTAAAACTTTTTATGAGGCATAATAATAGCGTACATACAAATGTTAAGCTTCTGAATACTAAAATGTTTGAGGGCTCTTGGTAATGCATCTGCAAGGGAAATCCACTCACTCCAGACGTGGTGTTCCTTCATTAACAGGGGTTTTTGGATGCCTGCAAGAAGGGCCCTCTGTCTGGTCACAAACTCTCTGGGCTCCGGTTTGTCCTGCAAGATGGAGCTCATCACATGGTTGATTCCAATGAAATCTCTTTCATCCGTGCAGGAGAAGGGGCGCTCAAACAAGGTATGCTGTGTCCTGGCACTCACCACGTCACTCACTGTTTTCGCTTGCTGGTTTGGTCTTCCCTTCCCAGAGCACTGGGTGGAACACCAGAGAACCTGACTAGTCCTGAGCAAATAGCCATAGAACAAAAGTGAGGATAGAGTACTACGTAAAATTAAAGGCCTCCTCTGTTCTCCTAAGTTACCTGTTAATTTTTTACGTTTAAAATCACAAATAATTTATATGTTGTTTTTCATAGAAAAGATATTCAGAATTCTAAGAAATATTTTAAAGACATTAACTCCAGTCATAGTATTTTTTTGTGATTTGGTCAGATATTAGGAACTCCATAAATTTATAAATAATTTTTTCTTGTAGAACATTGGAGGCTTTAGGCATTTTGAGGATGGCACAATATTTTGAAAGAATTCAGTAAACCTTATTCAAAGTGCAGACTTCTTGCTAAACTGCTGAAATTGCCAGCCTTTCTCACACAGAGTAATGTGTATATTAAAACCCATATGAAACAGCCCTAAGCAACTGCAGATATATCTGATTCATTGTTTTTAAGAGACAGTTTGGCTTCAGGGTTATTTAACCAAGAAATTACAAAGTTGTGTCCTGAAGTCAGGTGGCGGACAATGGTTGGAAAAGGTTGCGCATACCTTGACTAGGTTGCTAATTTCTTATTTTACTGAAGCTTATTTCTTATTTTAATGGAAGACATTAGTAATTTGTGTTTTTGTTTCTCAGTTGTGAAAGAGAATCTTTCCATTTTCTTTATGCCAGCTTTCTATTAAAATTGCAGTTGAAATCTGTGGTCTAGGAATCCTGTCAGTTGAAGGTTATGTTAAACTAGAGGCACCAGTGGGGTCCCTCGGCTTGGCCTGTAGGATTGGGCTGAAATCGGCTCTCTGACATCCCCCGTGGGGTCCCAGATTGCAAGAGGGCGCAGGCCAGGCTGAGGGACCCCACCAGTGCACCATCAGGGCTGGGAGAGACTTGGGAGGTTGGCCAGCTGGGGAGGGACCACGGGAAGGCTCCACGGTGTGTTCGGCCTGCCTTGCTCAGTCCCAATCAGCTGGACCCCAGCAGCAAGCTAACCTAACCGTGGGAGCATCTGCCCCTTGGTGATCAGTGCATGTCATAGTGACAGGACGACTGTCTGCCCGCTGATGGTCGGAGCACGTCATAGCAAACGGTTGAGCGGCTTTAGCATATCATTAGCATATTATGCTTTGATTGGTTGAATGGACAACTGGACACTTAGCATACTAGGCTTTTATTATATAGGGTAATTGACAAAATTATAAGTATGTAACATGATGATTTGGTAAATGTATGCCTTGTGATACTTTTAAAAAGTACAGTTAAACCAAATTAGAAATCACCAATAGTTCTATGCTGATTCTCAACTGGAAATTGGTAGCTTTCCTGGAGATAGAGGTTCGAGTTACATAAAGCAAGAGAATTGGTATGGTTATCAATTAGCAAAGCCTCATCTTTTTTAATTGTTCCTATTTGAAAAATATAGATGTATATGCCTATAATATATACATATACATCCACGAGAAAAGCCTGTGTATCTATGAATATTAACTAAAAGTTGAATATGTACTATTTAATTTTTTAAGTGTATAAATATAATTAAGTATGGATATGCAAAGGAAAAGGACTAGGTGATAATTGAATTGAGAAGTTTGGGGGTGGGTGGGTTGTTGTTGTTTGCCAGATAAATGTGCAAATATGCAGGGTGTTAGCATGAAAAACGAATTACTTTGCTGTTTCTTCATCTAATTCTTATTTCTCCATGAAAGACAGGAATATAAAGGGTAAAATAAAGTTTTTGCCAAGCTCAGTAAGAAAATCAGCTTTTAAGCATATATCTCTATTTAATGGCATCTGAGAGTTTTAGGGTGAACATTTTGGGTTACCAAACTTCTCAATTCAATTATCATCTGTTGCTTACCAACAAGAAAGAATTGGCTTACCTTGGACAAAGGCTTAACAGTTAGTGTCTTTACTCCTGCAGATTTTCAGAGAGAATAAGTAACTCAACTGCATGATTGAAATGGTAAAGGACTTTAATGTGGTTTTAGGACCCTTTTATATTATCCTCTATAGCTTAATAATTTTAAGGTTAAAAATACAGTAATGGAAGTACTAAAACTTAGCTTTGTCTTATTGAAATTTCCATTTAGAAAAGTGACTGTTACTAATATCAGAAAAATGAGACCAGATTAAATATTTTAACCTTGTCATTTCTGCATGTACCTTTGGGAGAGTACCTTCTAGCTCCCTTTTTGTATATCTGGATAAAAAAGTGTTCCCGTTTGCTTAAATATTAATGAACTATTTTTTTTTAAATCCAGCCTTGGCAAATGCAACATTATGTATTCTTGAACCCATTATGTCTGTGGAAGTTGTGGCCCCGAATGAATTTCAGGGAGCAGTGATTGCAGGAATTAACCGGCGCCATGGGGTAATCACCGGACAAGATGGAGTTGAGGACTATTTTACACTGTATGCAGATGTAAGTACTGTTGGTCCCTGCCAGTCTTGCTTTTATTAACCACAGCAGGAAATTAGAGTTAGCTTTTGTTTTGGAAAATTGTAGAATGAATTGACACATTTCCCTGGCTATTTGAGTGTTGAATTTGTGGCTTTTATATATATACTTGAGGCCCATTGCACACAAAGATTCGCGCAACAGACCTTCCCTTCCCCTGGCTGCTAGCACCAGTTTTCCTTCGGCACCGGGACCCAGGCCTTCACTCTGGCAGCCCCTACATATGTAAATTAACTGCCATCGTTGTTGGGCTAATTTGCATACTCTCTGATTGGCTGGTGAGCTTAGGGGAGGGACGGTCAGTTTACATGTTTGTCTATTATTGGGTAAGATTGGGTAAGATGGCAATTTCTATAATTTGCTATTAGAGCCACTCTTAAGTGCAAAAGCTGAAAATATAGTTCATTTCATGTAGGCCTTTTGTGAATATGTTCTTTTCTTAAGATATTTAATTATCTTTCTCATTACAGCTTTATTTGCAAAGGTGCTTTATTTATGTTCTAATTTGTTGGGCTAATATTTAATTTCCTTTCTTGACGTAAATCTCCTGGGAGAAGGCTTCCTAGAAGGCAGTGCGGTCAGCATGTCATCGAGGTGTCCCAAGGAAAGCTGTGTGAACAGTGTCACAGGAGAAACACTTCTGAATGCTGAACTGGCCACATAGTGGAGTGGGGACGGAAGGAAGGCTGTCTGTGACGGCCACAGTGTGCAACCGAAACATTTGGTCTCTAGTTGTGACTGTCAAATGAAATTATACTCAAATAGTATTTCTACTTGCAGTAAAACAAAAATAAGTTTCCCTTTGGCTAAAGTTCTTTTAAAATAAGAGTTGTTAGTAGAAACTTAAGTGTAAAGGAATTAAATGGCTATTCTGTTTTTTTCTCAAATATTTTCAATAAGCAGTGCTAAAATATCTACTGTCTTTGTTTCCAGGTCCCTCTAAATGATATGTTTGGTTATTCCACTGAGCTTAGGTCATGTACAGAGGTAAGTAAGTGTTTAAATTTTACTTTAGTGCTCTTTAAGAGACTACTCTACAATAGGTTCGAATTTGTGAAATCTTGTCTTTGCATGATTTTACCTGATAGTTATAAAAAGTTTTTTTAAATCTCTGCTATTTTTTTTTTTTTTTAACTCCCAGGGGAAGGGAGAGTACACAATGGAGTACTGCAGATACCAGCCGTGTTTACCAGCCACACAAGAGGACCTCATTAATAAGTATTTGGAAGCTACAGGTCAACTTCCTATAAAAAAAGGAAAAGCAAAGAACTAACTTAACTTTACTCATTTACATTGGCAAACTTTAACTGAATCTTCAGGGCTTGGATATTTTCATGTCTCCCACTGGAATTAATTCAGGCAGAAACAAGAAATTTTAGAAGCTCTTTCTATTATATTCAGGAGCTCCTATCATATCAAAGTTAATTCTATGTACCAGGTATATCTCAACTCTATTGAATGGTTTTATAGTTCACTGAAAAAAACTCAAATAAAGTATGATTATTACTGATATATTTTATATTTATTTTAAGCGGGAAAAGACATATCAGATACACATCCAGGCTTAGATAAAAATTTTCAAATTTTTATCATAAGATTTTTAACAAAAGGAAAGCTGAAAGAACAACCATATACCTTCCATCTAGTTTCAACAGTGAGCAATTTTGTTAACAATTTGTTAATTTGACCATTTGTTTCGCATTATTTGTTTTATCTGTTTGTTGTCTATACGTCTCATACTTTTATATTTTTAATTTTTAAAAAAATTTTTTGTAAACACTTCAAAGTTAATTACACATATCATGTCACTTCTCGGAGTGTCATCTTTGACAGGCAGGCTTTTTATTTAAAAATAGGTTCCATATAGTCCTAATAGAGTACGTTTTTCAGATTCTTCATTGGTATATTAAAATGCCAGCTACATTTCTAGCTGTTTTATGTAGAACTGATTGTTTTCACTTGTAGGCTCTGCAAATGTGTAGCTGCCTTTTTTTAGGAGTGTTGATGTTTCTTTCTTGTGGACCTATGAGGCAAAAAACAGGCCTTTCCGCATGCAATTCTCATTTATGTTCATCTGAAGGTTTCTGCAGCTTTAAATAATGAAACACACGTTTTAGAGTTCCTGCCTTCCTGCCTAGACAGTTCATTCACCTACTAAGTGCTAGTTGAATTTGGAATGTATCATATTATACTCCTTGAGATCATGAAAGAACAAATGTTAAGCTTTTGTTTTTAAAATAAGTTGGACTTCCCTGGCAGTTCTACCATATTGTTCAGAGTTGCTTCATTCAGAAATCATGTAATGTAACAGACACATCCAAATTATTTTCCTTAGTGAATAATAGAAATAAAATAATGTTTAATTTCCTTTTTTTCTTCTTGATTTTGTTTTATAACTTAAGGTCTCTAGAAAAAAGGATTTTTTAATAGTATTGGGCACGTGTTTTCAAGGCATTTGCTAAGTGCTTTAAATGCATTACTACTCTAGTTTTCACTCCCCTGTGAAATTAGGTACTATTGGTCCATTTTGTAATAGAGGAAGCAAAGGTGCAGAGAAGGTAAATCACTTGCCTAAGACCATGCAGCTCGGTCAGTTTTCACTTGATAACTTAAACTGATTATTCATCATCTCAAGTGCATTTTCCCCATGAATATGTCTGTTGCTACAATACCATCAAGCCTGAACAACGTTGTTGCATTGGCATTTCATCAGTATCTCATGCCATTCAAAATAACATAGAATATTGTTCCTGAGGAAGAAATGCTTTCATGGAATTTAGCACAGTTCCTTTGGCTATTGCCAGCAGTCATAAAAATTAGAACTAAGATGGGCAAATGTTGGTGTTTTTAACTTGTTAAACATTCTGGTCATAAAGATAATTGTGTCAGAAAAGAGCATACTCATCTAATCCAACACCAATATTTCATAGGCAATGACACAGGTCCAGCTGGTGGGGGTAAGTAGAATAGGATTTCATAGGGACAAATCCAGGACCAGAACCCACACTTCTTGCTAACTCATTAGGTTATAGTTGATTAAAGACCACATATCAGCCAAGGTCTGTAGCGAGAAAGAAATCAGTGGGAACTACTACAGTGTGAAGGATAATTGTTGGTTAATTTAAAGAAAGACAGTATTGCTTGTATTGAAGAATGGTAGCAGCACAATCAGTATTGCCCTGATTCCTGTCCCTACCACTCTTAGAAAGTCACCTCGGGAGCTTTGAAAGAAACACCCAGGCCAACTCCAGTTGGTCTGATTCTCTGGATCAAGATCAAAAGTTTCCCAAGTGATTATAATAGCAGGTAAGGTTAAAGACAACTGCAGTGTTGCCTACACCTTCAAGATGTGAAATGGAAGATTGATTCAGATGTGTCCTATAACTCATTCTTTTGTGTGATGTTAGAGTTTGGGCTAGTTGTTCTTATTTTGAACTTCTGTACCTTAAAAGAAATGCAGGCTATTTTGTTATTACTTTCCTCCTTGCTCACTCTCAGATTGCTTAGTTGTGAAATCACTGAAATTTTGTTAATTCTGAAGTTTTAATATTTTTGAAATATGGATGAGTCTTAAAATTTATGTCAGTGAAACTAGGCAGCCATGAGGTAGTAGTAAATTATGACATGATGGAATACATCTCTTTGTAGAAGACAGCTATTTGTATTGCTAACACTATAAATAGTTGAATTTGAGCTTTAATTGCTGCTTAAAGTGTTTTCAAATAAATAACACTAGAATGCGTCATTGAAACAGTTGATTGTATTCAAGACAACTTATTGTGAACATTTATTCAAGTAAGTGCCAGTGAACATTTATTCAAGTAAGTTAGATGACTCTAGCACTCTGAAAGCCAGGGAAGGTCACAGAATAGGTTCTAAGCTGAGAAAAAAATTGATGTAATAAACTCATGTCATGAAGGACTATCATTCAGGGGCAACTGTAGAAACTTCCAACTGACTCTGAAAAGAACTTATTTAACTTCTAACAATTCATAATTCAGGTAAGAAAAAATGAAACTGAGTAGAATCAAATAGAATGTAGACAAAATCCTGGTACTTTTGGGTATGTTTTAAAGTTCTGAAGGAGGCTAAGAAAATGAATGTGATGCTGTACTGTCATTGGCTCAGAGTGATTCAGAATTTGGACTTAATGAAAGGGCTTGGGGAATTTAGTTTTTCGTGTTATGTCAAGGTCAGTGAAGTAATTTTCCTCTGCAGTAAGCTAGCAAAATCAGTATTACTGAAATCAAATCAGCAATTTTTAGAGTATTTGTTAGATGTGCTAATGTGATACTGAGAAAATTTTAGTAGATTTAACTTCTGTGGGTTTTGTAAATTTACAAATTAGGTAATTGTGTTAGTATGTTGTCTCTGTATATAATTTCTCATCATAATCAATTACACTGAAGTAAACCTGTTAAAGAGTTACCTTAGAATTCTTATCTGCTTGAATGTAATCTCACTAATTAAAAATGCCTGTAGGAGGGTGAGGTGAGACCATGGAAAGCTGTCCCCTTAAGCTAAAGATTACAGGGCATTGAATATGCCATTCCAGTGACACCATTTTTTAACATTATGGAGGGAACTTCAGTTAGAGGAGTTTATCCTTTGGTTTTGGCATGATTTAATCATTATAGATTGCTATTTTAGAAAAAATATTTTCTCTGCATTATGACACAGGTAGGGAATCTGATGTTTTCTTTAAGTGACTGTCTCCCAGTGCTTCAGAAATCTTACTGCTCTTTGAGTCAGTGGATGTTGGGATGATGAATGTAGAAGGTTGGGGTTTTAAACAGAAAGATATATAACTAGATCTACTAAAAAGTAACAGTATCATCCATCTTTCATTTTGTAAGAATCCATGACTTTAAATTGTTTCTCTTCTTGTGTGAACTTTTCCAATTTTCTAATAGTGCAGACTTAAAAGGAATGATTTGGTATATTTTAAGTCTGATGCTTCCTAACTAACTTACTAGCCAAGGAATCTGGCAACCGGTTTTCACACACAAATATAAGCATTTCATTAAACGATACTAATTTTGAAAGGCAAGTGGTGGCTACATTTCCTGGACCAATTCTGCCTACCTTTGGGGAAGTCGGTACTCCACTGAATCTGATTATGTACATATTGTGTCTGTTGTACATTTTCCCCTTTTAAAACAATCTTTTATTGTTAAAAGTATTGTAGATGTCCCCTTTGTGTTTGTTGTTGTCTTTTTCCCATTGACCACCTCCTCCCCACACCCACCCTTCACCACCCTATTGTCTGTGTCCATGGGCTATGCACTTACATTCATGTAAGTTCCCCGGTTAATCTCTAAGTAATTGTTGTAAATACTTAGGCCAACACTGGGTCCAAGTTGTCCTTAAAAGTGAAAATTGTAAATACTTTCTATACTTACAGTTACATCACTGTCCCATTTAATACATGTTTGCAGACACTAGGCTTTATCTGTGAGACACTCTATTTTTATTTGTAAAATATGAATTAAACAATATTAAGAGTTCATTTAAATCCATCTTTGCACAGAATTTGCCTACAAATCTCTACAAACGTACTTAACACAGTTGATTTAGAAATGTAAACATTTATTTAAAAGTAGTTATAAAAGAATACTTGCTTAAAATCATAAAAATAGTAAAAATCCTTTTAAACAGATAATATTTTCCCTACAATTGGCTTTCATTGGAATATATTATCTTTTAAAAACCCTAGCATCTTTTCATTGTTGAGCATCGCAGGCTTTCCGAATTACTAGGCTGTCTTAGACTGGCTATTTTACTAGAATAATGACGTAGGCAACCTTGTACAGTCATTGTGTTTAGAATTTGGGATAGCAGGTCTTTCTCTTTCCTTTTCATTAATTGATAAGTCCCGCCGTCGGTGCCACAGCTGATCCTTCTTCAATTCCAGAGGCTTCCTCTGGTGCCTGCAGCCCCTGACAGCGGTACTTCACTTTAAGGGGTTTGCTCGGGTGCCAGACCAAGTGAATACGACAGGGAATGATTTCCTAGGAAATAGGGGTTTTAAAACATTAAGAGCTGCAAAAAATTCTGGTAAAAACAAGTCTATGTATAATGTGTTTTACCTGTGTTGAGAATTCATGGAGTAGGACCGTATAGTCAAAGTCAATGGCATCCTCATCTGTTTTCTAGAGGAAGGAAAAAAGAGTGTAACAAACAGAGATTAGCTCGGCATTTGGAAGGCTTATCTTATAAATTGGGTGATACCTGCACTCTCCTGTCTCTTGGGTTTTAGCCTTGTTTCCCTTGGGTAGGATCCTGCATCAGGATACGGAAGTCATGGATTCTTATTGTTCAGACACTGAGTTCTATAAAAATCTATTGACTGTCTTTCTATCACTGTTTCTCTAATATTTATGGTTTTTGATGGAGGCTAAGGTTGGTGGGGATAGGGAGACTCTTTTGGCAACCTTAGGAATTAGGTACTGTGTATGCACCTCAAGCTGATATGTTAGCTCTGATAGGTCAGGCAATAAGACAAGGGGCAGGGCAGCCAGTCCTTCGAGGCTGCCACATGGGCCAGGCTCTGTGCTAAGCACTGGAGTCATGTTTTCATGTAATTCTGACTGCCTTACCAGAGCCTGATTTTACAAGGGAGATAGCTTGAGATTGCAGCTAGTAAGTGACAAATGGGGATGCAAACCCAGATCTACTGACTCCACCGTCCTCACTGCCTCTTCAACCAGTGCACTGCTTATTTGTAGAGTGGCAGGCAGTCTTCCTCACCTCTTACTCACTTGATTTCTGTAAGTTTTACTAGTAACTAAACCAATTTCCTATTTTATTTTTGACACTTCTTGGTTTTGTTTTGTTTTGTTTTTTGTTTGTTTTTTGTGGCGGGGGGAGTGAAAGCTAGGGTCCTTATCATAAAAATGGAAGGGAAGAAAATAAAATAAATTCAACTTGGATTATAATTTTTTAAAATATATTTTTCTTTATTTCAGAGAGGAAGGGAGAGGGAGAGAGATAGAGACATCAGTGATAAGAGATAATCATTGATTGGCTGCCTCCTGCATGTCCCCCACTGAGCTCGCAACCCAGGCATGTGCCCTGACTGGAATCGTAACCTGGTTCATAGGTCCACACTCAACCACTGAGGCACACTGGCTAGGCCATAGTTTTAATTTTATAATGTCAATCTACTAGGTTTTATTGAGACTATTAACGTAAAAAAAGCAAAGTCAAACCAAAGGACTTGATATTAAATTTTGCTTAAAATGATGGAGATATTTACAAACCATGAACTTTCCAGCAGGTGGGGAGGGTGTTAGAGGGAGAGGAAATGAGAGGGCCTGTTTTGGTCAGAAATTGACTCTTTTTCTGTGTGTCTGCATCATGGGTGGATTTCCTTCCTCCTGCCTGGCAGTGAATATACGAATAGTCAAAGCAAATATCTGAGGCACAGGCTGTACAGTCAGAGAACTCAGGAGAGGATATCCAGTGTTGCTTTTATAAAGAAAGAGTTTCTGGACACCCCAGTGGTCAGTTTGGCATTGTTGAGTTTGAGGGTGTAGGTAGCCTTGCTTGACCTTGGTCTGGTAACTATCTTGGCCTTGAAAGGAAATGGTGGCCTCAAGTTGGCCCATACCAGCAGGCCACTGCGTTGTATGACTTGTCTCAAAAGCTTTTGTGCTGCCCGCACTATTTCTCAAGGCCTCTCTATTAACCATGTATTTTTCTATCATAAAAAATTGGTTTTCCTTATAAACTTAACATGTTTTTGAGGTCAGTGCCTTCTTATTCTATTTCTGCAAATAGCATTTCTGAAGGAAATCATGGTTGTCTCCAGATTTGAGGCAAAAAAACAGGCAAGTCTGGAAACTGGGATTCCAACTCCATTTGACAAACTATTCTGCTACAGTGTTACCCATTTTTTAAAATATATTTTATTGATTTTTTTACAGAGAGGAAGGGAGAGGGACAGAGTGGTAGAAACATTGATGTGAGAAACATCAATCAGCTGCCTCCTGCACACTCCCCACTGGGGATGTGCCTGCAACCAAGGTACATGCCCTGGACCGGAATCGAACCTGGGACCCTTGAGTCCGCAGGCCGACGCTCTATCCACTGAGCCAAGCCGGTCAGGGCAGTGTTACCCATTTTTTCATACAAAAAATTGGATTTTTATAATGCTTGGAAACCAGGTACCACTTCATGAAGACCCTCCTCAGTGAAGTCACTGAAACAGACCCTTGCATTTCTGTTTTATGGGTTATTCCTCCTCCAGGTGGAAACACCCTTAAACCAAACCAAACAGCGGGGCTTATTACAGAACTACAGAGGGGACAGTGTACACCCCAGCTGGCAAGGTATTCTAGGGTTAAACTGTCCTCGCTGAATGGAGTTCTGCCAAGAAGTCATTATTTTTAATATTATTCAGAAATAATCTCCTTGGCTTCTATTCAAATCGTCACAAAATGCCAAATCATTATAGTCCAAATTGATGATGATTTTCTGTGACATTTTCTGATAACTCAGCACTTTAATCTTCCTAGAGGCAGACTGGAAGTATTTTGTTTGTTCCCTTTTACTTTTTCGCCACCCCTCCCTCTCTACCCCTACCCATATCTCCCCCATAAAGAGAGAATGATCCTTAGAAGAACCAGTGTGGTTTCAGTAGAGAGTGAGTAAGCTCAGGCTATTAATATAAAGTAGATTTCTTAGCTGAATAAATAAGGTAGATAAGATGGTTTCTGTAATGTGACTTGGCCACTGGGGGCCTCCTTCGACAGCCGGACTTGATGGATAGTGACGGGGTGCAGATTAGGTAGTCTGGGTTGCTGACAATGTCTGGTGTTGATAAGAGTTGGAACAATGCTCAGACTTAACTTTTCTCAATTTGTATTAAAGGCAAGAGTGTAGAGGAAGTCCTTGTCCTTTTTCTCTAGCCAGCAAGTATCTCCCCTGCCCTTGGCATAGTCCTCATGGTATTAGGAATGGCATCTGTTGTTCGGTTCTAACGCAGTAATTGTGCCAGTAAGGTGGTCTTACCTTAGTATTCAGTCCTTTCTTTCATAGCCCACACACACCTCACACTTTGCTTGTGTGAAGCTGTGGGTTTATAAGCCTGCACTTCCTTACACACTTGCATTGAAATGTGAGTTTAACCCTAAGTGTAAAGATTGTAATCCCCACCCAGAAAGCGTTTGGAAAAACAATAATCCCTATACTTTGGGAGCTACCAAGGGCCACAGAGCACCTCCAGTCACTTGCTGTTTCTGTACTGGATGGCTGTGGCTTTATCACCCCTGCCATCTGCTTCTAGTCTCTCGGGACAGTACCTCGATTTTCTTAGTGACTTTTTAAAAATTGTTGCTTGCCCTACCTGATTTGGCTGAGTAGATAGAGTGTTGTCCTATGGACTGAAGGGTTGCAGGTTCGATTCCGGTCAAGGGCATGTACCTTGGTTGCAGGCTCTATCCCTGGCCCCCAGTCAGGCTGTGTGCAGGAGGCAACCAATGGATGTGTCTCTCTGGCATTGATGTTTCTCTTTCTGTCTCTCCCAATTCCTTCTCTCTAATAATCAATAGAAAAATATCCTCAGGTGAGGATTAACAAAATAACATAAAAATAAAAAGTGTTGTTGGCCCTGGCTGATGTGGGTCAGTCAGTAGGAGTGTCATCCCATACACTGAAAGGTTCTGGGTTTGATTCCCAGTCTGGGCAAATGCCTAGGTTTCAGTTTCAGTCCAGTTAGGACCTATGATTGGGGAGCATGTGGGAAGCTACCGCTCACTGTTTCTCTTTCTCTTCCCCTTCCCCTCTAAAATGCAGTGAAAATCATTGCTTTTTGTTATGTTGCTTCTTTTGCTGAAAGATCACAGGAATCTTTAGTGGCCACCAAATGGCAGAATTTAAAAATAAGAGAACTCTAAGCTAAAATGGGTTATCAACCTTGAAACCAAATTTACCAATTCAGTGATTTAGATTTATGTTAGCTTCAAGGACTTCAGTAAATCCTCCATTAATGGGCCCTAAGAGATGAAGTGATTTGTCTTGGGTGACCGAGCAAGTCAGTTACATATTCCCCTATTCATCTAAAACCCAAACCCCACAACACAAGAAACACTCAAGCTCCTAATCTGTGCACTGTTCCTGATGAACCAGCATTTTTGTTTTCCACGACGTCCTTGCTCCTACTTTCCCTCGTGCAGGGTAGTTGAGGGACATGGATAGACAGATGACGGCCTGGCTAGAACGGGAGAGAAATGGGCTGCTCCCGCACTGTGGTATGTCTTGGTGCTTACTTTGGCAATGTGTCATGCACAACTGTAAGAGAAAGGAAAAGATCCTAATTTCCTCTCTGTTGTCTCTGTGTTGATTGGCCCCTGTTGAGTTTTCCTCTTATTATTTGCTTGAGTTCATTATCTTGGCACCACCTTCCACACCATAAAGTTTCCCCTGACTTCTCAGGGCAAAAGACTCTTGTTAAGGATACGATTGTCTTGGGAGATGAGAGAGAAAGAGGGAGAGCGTTTTATCTAGTTATATAGCAAGAACCAATTAAGTGGTAATTTCTATTAAAAAGCACTATTTAGAGGGAAAGAAGTGTCTATCTAGAGGAAAACTGTGTTTGTAGTTGTCTGATCTACAAGTGGCCTCTGGAAGGCCCACCAGAGTGTTAGGGGCATTCCTAGTGCTGACGTGATGCTGGGCAGTGCCTCGCACTCACAAGAGTGCAAGGACCCATCCATGGGGAGTGCACTGCTTCACACAGCATGAAGGAAGTGATTGGTAGACATTTATACTTGCGGTCAGCTCAGCTTGCCTCTCACAGTGCTTGATTTTGTTTACTCTAGGAATGCCTCTCTCTCTACATCACACTTGCCTGACAAGAACTCTAACCCTGGCTCACTCCAGCCAAGAGGGACTGGTCCTCCTCTAACTCCACGACCGCAGATGTCCCCGGGGCCTGCAGTGCCCTGTGATGCTGAAGTCCCTGCACTCCCAGACCTGTCTCACGCTTGCTCGCAGCTGGTGGCTGCCTCACTTTTCACTAAGAAGATATAAGCCTTTGAAATAGATCTTCCACACCTACCACCATGCCATCCACCCTCCTCCCAGCATCTTGGCCACTCTTCTCTGCCTCCCGCCCAGGTGCGCTCTCCACGGTCCTACCTCATATCATCTGGATTGATCTTACCTGTTCTTGCCTGCTCAGAGATATTAACTCCAATTATCTCCTTCCTACAGCCCACTTTGCCCCCTCGCCTGGATTTTTCTCATCAACATATAAATCTGCTAAATCTCCTATAATACAACTGATACCTAAAAATACAACTGAAACAAACATTCTTTCAACTCTGTGCTTGCCATCCTCCAGCTATAGCCCCTCCCTCTTCCCATAGTCTCCTGAGCCTACTCCAGTCAGGCTTTGCCCTCGCTGTGTGGGGGGAGACAGCTGTGATAAGCTCCCCATTGACTTCCCACCGCCTGAATCAAATGCTTAATTCTCAGTCCTCATCTCACTCGCCTTTCCATCCACTTTTGATACAATCAGTTGATCCTCATTCTTAAAACTTTGTTTCCAACCTCTAAAGTTAGAAATGTTCCAGGGCTCAATCCTTAGGTAACTTCTTTTCTTTTCTATGTAACACTCACTCTCTGTGATAACCGGTCTCATGGTCTAAAAAAACACCTACAGGGTGACAAGTCCAGCCCTGACCCTTCCCTGTTCTGAGACTCCTATGTACAGATGACTACATACATTCTCTACTTGGACGTAGAATTTAGTATGCCCCAAATCAAGCTAGTTTCTCCCTAATTCTGTTTTTCCTGTTGTCTTCTTCAGTCAGTTAATGAAATTCCTCTTTCCAGTTACTCAGAGGCCAAGATCCTACAAATCACCCTTAACTTTTCTCACCCTCTGCTGTCCATACCCAACCCATCTCAAATACTATCAGTCTGTCTTCAATCCAAGTGTCTCTCCCCTGCACTGCCACCCCCTGGCCCAGGCTCCCACCAGGCCGTGCCTGGATTATTGCAACGCTTTACTGGCCGTCCTGCTTCCACCTTCGAGTCTGTACAATCTGTTCTCAACAGAGCAGCCAGAATGATCCTATTGTAAGTCAGATCATGTCGCTCCTCAGCTAACGAGACGCATAATGAGAGAGAGAGTTCTAACAGCCTCTGGGCCTGACATGAACTGGCCCCTCCTGGCCCGCTCCCCCTCACTGTTCCCACCACACTGCGTTTACTGATCTCTCCAACCCATCGGCCACACCAGGAAGTCCTCTTCCCTGGGGGAGCAGGGCCCTCTCTCACTGCTCTGGGCCTCTGCTCCAGTGTCACTTCTGCTCAACTCCAGGGGGCCTTCCTTTAGACTAAACTTAATTTTTCTCCACAGCACTCACCGCCATTTGATACATCTTTGCTTGTTCATCCATTCACTGTCTTCCCTCACTAGAATTCAATTAAAACACTTGCCGTGAAATTGGAAACACATTAATTGAGTCTAAGCACACTGCATTTGGTTTTCTCTTGTGGCACAAGTTAATTTTCTGTTTTCCTTACCCACTGGTTCACACTGCTGATCTGTATCATGTAGTAGTGTAAGAACTGCGTTGTCTTTTCCCACATCACGTAAGAGCTGCCAAGAAAAGCTAAGTCCCGGATGGGTCTGAGCGAGGGATCAGCATGTCCATGACTGTCTGAGAACACACACACACAAAATTATATTAAGCATTTTGGGAACAAAACTTCAGAAATTTCAGCAATTAAATAAGGGCTTAGTCATATCAGTCATCTCTCTCCCAGCAGGACCTTTAGCAATATTTATTTCTCCGTCATACTGAGATTGACGTGCTTCAGGTCAAGGTGCTGTACTGTATAAATGCAAAGGAAGAGCCACAATGATACTCAGTTAATCTAACATCTTGTAGTTGAGAAGCCTTTCATAATTAGGTCAAAATATCTCTCTGTGATCTTTACCACATAACCTGGTTTGGGGTCTACAGTTATTATAGTCAAAGAAAGGTCTCTGCCAATCTGCCTGCTGTCTGTCCATTTCTGATAAACACATTGGCAACATTTCTGTCACTTTTTAACACATCAGTCAGGTGGGGTTTTCCTGTGGCATTGTTTTTGTACCTGCAATCATTTTAATTCAGCAAACATTTGCCAAAAAACTCTACTTAATATCAGACACTGCTAGAGGGAGGGCTACAGTGATTAATAAAGGACCTCTTGTGACTTTTAGAAACTCACATTTTAGCAAGTAATTTGTGTGATAACTGTTCGTGGACTTGGGAGATGAAAACCCATTAGCAGGGAAGATAAATTAGTTACACTGAACACAGTGACTAATCAGGACATTTGAAAGTATAAATGCTGGTGGCCCTGCCCTAGAACCAAAGAAGGACTTCACCTCAGTCCTTTCCTTCATCTGCAATATATTTGGGCTCATCTAATGAAGATTAGGAATTCATTAGAAAAAGTGAAATTTTAACACATAATAAAATCCAGATAATTCTTTTAGTGGGGAAACTGTGGGTCAAGGGTATCCTGAAGTGGATTTGATGGTCTCATCTCAATGGTAGAGAAACTGCTCTACGATGGCCCAGAACCATGGACTGATAACTGCTCAGGAGAATCCG
The DNA here is from genome assembly GCA_004026665.1 of Murina feae. Classification (NCBI taxonomy): domain Eukaryota; kingdom Metazoa; phylum Chordata; class Mammalia; order Chiroptera; family Vespertilionidae; genus Murina; species Murina feae. Next base: position 2,066 of record PVJC01009155.1, on the reverse strand, counting down.
CTAAGATTGGAACCGGCTAGTCCATGGATATCTCCATGGTTATCTCCATGGTTTTATTCACTTCATTAAAGCCAAACCCTTGTTTCAGTTCTAAGTAGATAATTTTATATACATGGACAGGCTGTAAACAGCACCAATAAATGTCTCTGCTGAATTGAAAGTGACAAGAGAACTTGTAAATTTTGTGGATGAGAAGGTACATTCTGTTAAAAAACTTTTTTTTTGATGCTTCCGAGTAGCCACATCGAGCTGGCTTGTTATCTAACGACCCTTTGGGCATACAGACTTTATTAACTGAACATGAACCAATTAACCTGCACTACTAACAAGTGTCCAAAATTTAGTGATATTGTGGCAAATCTTCAAATAAGAGGTCCTATACATTTTCTAAAATTTGTGTTTTAAGGATATATAAAACCCTATTTCCTCAACTAATGCCAAGGGGAGAAAAAAAATCCCTAAATAACTATATAAAGTATTTGCCATTAGCCCATATATTTCAGGCAGTGCTAAATATATGCAAGTTCTCTAACATGGGATTTGAGTTATTTGGAAGAGGAGTTCATCTAAGTCATCAGAGAGCTACAATAAGAGTTATCTGAGCTTCTGAACTTGAGAAACGTGAGGATCCGTGTCCACCTCTGGTTTTAAGAACACTGACGGGGCACAGACAGCTCAGGAATGGAGACCATGGGCCCCCACGTTGAGGCGGATCTGTCCCGGTCTCTGAGCGAACAAGTGAGCTGTGACAGGCTGTGGGAAGGGAAGTGCTGCAGCACTGGTCAGATGTCAAGCTTAATACCCCAGTGCAGATCCAGAGATGACTCTTGTGGTTTGGAAATTGAATTTGCCAGTAAGAGCTGAGCATCCATGCTGCCCGCACCCTGCTGAGTGCCAGAACAGACGGGCTCTGCTCCACTCCGCTGAGTCACTCAGGGCAGAGGGCAAGTCTCTTATTAGAGATGGCCCCATTGCCCATTAGCTCTCGCTCTAAAATAAGATCAACTCAACTCCCCTAAGAAGGTCCCACAACAGTCGGCTTGCTCAGCCCTGGGGCAGACAGCCGAGATGGGCACTGTGCAGGCCCTGGATGGGGTCACCTTGAGTTTCCAAAGCCACCAGAAACTGCTAGCAATTCACTTCAAGTTCTAGACTCTCCCCAGGAAAGTGCACCTCGACATGTGTGTCCTGTTGCAAAGACTTCTGCCCATTCCTTAGAGATGCACCTCTTGCCTTGCCCAGGTCCCGGAGAGCACAGATCCTACATTGTACTGGAGGTGAAGAACAGGAAAATGTACTTCTGAGTTTTGTTTAAATAACAAGGTGTGCCACCTTTTATAGTTGGATTAAAGTGCCATTTGGGGGATAAAACTTAAATGATCATTCTTTTTTAAGACTTCATAATTTCATGCATTCCTGACAGAGACAGTCCAGATCTGCCGGTCCATACCAGGTATGCTGACGACATCCAAGGGGTCTTTGAGCAGCTGCATGTGCTTGTAGAGCAGGTAATCCTCTTGCTGTCGTTTGCTCTTCTCCATGAACCGTGTACAGGTGATATTGATGGTGGGCCTGGGTTTCTCATTCCTGAAAAACACTTGAGCGGAACATTTCCCCAAACGTTCCTCACCTTCCTGAAATAAAAAGTTTGGAATTAAATAGCTTGGTTCCTTCTTCCCACCACCCCAATACACAAACACACAAAACTGAGAAGTTCCTTGCACATGGCAGGTATCACTGGCTCAACAGATGTAGTGCTTTGCTTTAGAGAAAGTGATTTTTGTGTTCATAGCTGAACACAACTGTCCTTCATTCTTTGCTGTCATTTAAACTCCTGCTTTCTCCCTGGCCAGGGTTGCTCAGTGGTTGAGAGTCAACCCAGGAACCAAGAGCTCGCCAGTTCAATGCTGGGTCAGAGCACATGCCCAGGTTTCAGGCTTGATCCCCAATAGGGGGCATGCAGAAGGCAGCCGTTAGATGATGTTTCTTTCTCGTGGATGTTTCTATCTCTCTATTCCTCTTCCTTCCTCTCTCTAAAAATCCATTTAAAAAAATGATGCCCTTAC
>PVJC01009154.1:0-46594 GCA_004026665.1 Murina feae | reverse complement strand
ATCAACAGGGCAGAGCAAACAGCTATGGCTGATCCTCAGCCCAGCTCTAAGAGGCCCTGGGTCTCAGTGACCCGTGGTAATCGCTGCAAGCACCACTGAGAGAAAGCCTCTCTGGAGTTCCTCCCAATGCCAGATAGTCCAGTTTCTCACCATATGAGTCTGGATCCCCAGAAACTCACCCGGAACTGGAGTTCAGAGCCGTTGGGAGCCTGTGACTCCCTTCAGATTGAAAAAGACAACCGCGTCCTCAGTTGCCAGCCCTTTCTACGCACGCCTCCGTACTTCTGTACTTTACTTCCGCACCTCCTCTGGGTCTTGGTGTGCTTTTCTCTTTCCTTCTAGTTGTAGAATTTCCACTCAGCCAGCCTTCCTGTGGTTCTGGGTGGTGTCCATTTTTTCTTTTCATTGTAGTTTTGAAGTAGTTGTGCGAGGCAGCAATTTCAGGTGTTTACCTATGCCGCCATCTTGGTTTTCCTCAAATCTTTTGGAATAGTTTTACGAGGATGTGCCATTAGTTCTTTGAATGTTCAGTAAGATCTACCTATCAGGCATTCACAGCTTTTAAACAGTCGCTCACAGTCTCCTTATTTAAATTGTCATAGAAGGATATGACAGCCTGAGAGCACTTGACATTAGCTTTCTTGGCTGGTACCAGGTAGGCCTTATCAGAGTTTTTCCATTTCATAAGAAACATTAATTCTCCACTGAGGTCTGTAGCTCCAATAATCCACTCCAGCTCCAAACTCAGGCAAAGCCTTGTGGCTTTTCTGACTCTTCTTTCTTCTTTGGTTTGCTCTCCTCTTCCTTGTCTTCAGAATCAGTGAGCTGTGCACTGGGGCCTCCCTCTGATTTGTCTGTCACATGTGATGTTTTCTGTGACTGTGAACACTCAGCACTGAGGTTGGGGCAGTCCAGGTTCTTTCTGGCTCCCACATGTTGTCCTCATATGGGAACCCCTTCCACTTGAGGACTCCACTTTGCTCTTTACCACTCAGATGGTTGAGAACTTTTCCCACCACATAGTCCTCTTCTTCCTCTTCTAGCACAGCCTCCACTTTCTTCTTGTCTTGTTTTTTCCCCATAGTGCTCGCCAGCTATGGGGACAAAGGGTGATGCCACTCACTCAGCCGGCATGGCTAAGTGGTTGAGCATCGGCCTAGGAACCAGGAGGTTGTGGGCTCAATCCCCAGTGTGGAGTGTGCAGGAGGCAGTCGATCAATGATTCTATCTCATCATTGATGTTTCTATCTCTCCCTCTCCCTTCCTCTCTGAAATCAATAAAAATATTTTTTTTTCTGAAAGGGCGATGCTGCTCTCCACGGTGGTTCCACTCCCTGGGAGGAAACAGCAAAGCCATGGTGGATACCTTCCATTCTCTGACACCTGGCTGTGTAGTCACCCATGGAGGGTAGAGCTAAGTGATGGAGAAAGACAGGATGCTAGGACGCCTTTAATCATTCCCTTAGGTAGGGCCAATTTGTCTCCTTTAAATTGACTTATTTGCATATAAATAAAAGCACCTTAGGACATCACTACTGACAGTCTCCAAAAAAAATGTCCGATACAGTTTAGTGCCCACTGTAAAAGAAAGTCCACCCCTTTCTTTAATGAATATCCTTGCGGTGTTAATAAATCCCTAACAGTATTTGACTTCCCAACTGTGCCTCCTTTTCCGCCCAGCACTGGGGTCTCTGCATGGACTACATGCTCCCCAGTGAAGTGGCGACTTCAGTGTCAGGTGGAATCTGCATGGCTCTTGAGAATGATAAGCATCAGAGGTTGATGTTTGGAGTCCCATGGTTTACCCAGTTTAGACTATTGGGAATATTTTTGGTGCGATTTTTAAAATGTTACAGGGATCTGAGTAGTAGATTTGTAATAACACTGAATCCAGGAAGCTCACAGTGAAAAGAGTATGAACTTAACCTGAAAAACATTTCTCTGTTCTATAAATCTCTCCATGGCATTTGGATTAATCAGGCATAATCAAATGTAGTTAGATTTTTGTCAGATTGTAGTTCAAAATAATACTCATCTTTGGAGAGGCTAATACATTCTGCAGAAATTTTATTAAGCACTTTAGTTAAGCAAACACGAAGAACAAAATCAGCCTCAGGAAGGTTAATTACTAAAAAAGCACAAAATATAGTAGATTGTGTAAATCATTAAAATTTTGAATACCATGGCTTGAGCTTTAATGTATGTAGAGAGGTATTTTGGAATTTTTTCACATTATATTTTCCAAAAGTACAGAATTGCAATTACAGTCTTTAGAAGTTCTCATCAAGTTTGCATAAGTTTTTCATGTTATAATTCCAAAAGTGAAGAATTACAGTGGTATTCTTTAAATGGCGACTAATCATTTTAGGATTCCACCAAGTTTGTTTCCATTGTAAGAACTCTATTTTTATTTCTGTAAAGAAGTAATGTTTTAGGAGAAGTATTGAGGAGAGAAAGTGTATGTAAAAGAGAGAGTGTATATGAAAGCATCCGTCTGTGCCTGGCCTTTCAAAAAATGAAATGAAATTTTTAAAGAAAGGTGAAACATAAGAGTTTAGACTATAATCATAAATCTTTATTTTTAGCAATTTCTTTAAAGGGAAAAGTAAAGGGATCAAAGTGGTTTTCTATGTTTTATTTTTTGTACTCAGAGAATTACATTTTCAGTACCCTTGCATGTCTCAGGAAATAGCCTTTGATAAGAATCCCCGTGAAAATTCCTGAAATGCTCTCATGATGTGTTCACGTGTGATAGTTCTTGTCTATATTTCCTAGAGCTTCTAAAGCATTGTCATCTCAGGAACACATGATTACCCAAGAAACGTGAGCCTTGTCTTTATCACCACTCAGATTCCATGGACTTTAAGCTGTTTTTGTGAGAAATGACACCCAAATGCCCTTTGTTTGGAAGATGTAAGAGATCTTTCTCATGCATATCTGAGAAGTTCATAGACAGAAAAACCCCGCAATTTCATTTTCTTCAGTAATTTTGCTGCTTCACTTTTCTGTGAGGATTCTGTTTTCTCTTGCAATTGGATCCTTTTAGGATAGTAACAGTTCACTTGAAAGAACATTCTATTAAATAAGTCTCACTTTTGCTCACCTAAAAGCGGTCTGCTAATTTGCTGTTAATGCCTTTTTCTAATGGGCTAAAACGGCACAGATGTCAACAGTCATATATACTCTGTAAACAGCATGTAAGCAAAGCAAAGCAATGTCTGAGTCCAGCACTGGGGCTGCTCTTACTGCTCTCCCGTTTGTTCCCCTTGTGGTTTAACGGTGACCTTAGAATGGAATGTGTATCAATAACAACTACTTCGTGTTTTCAAATATTCTTGCCTTGGGATTCTTTCTGAGAGAAATTAAAAAGACTCTTAACATCCTGTTGTAACTGTGTTGGCTCTTCATACATGCTGGGCATCAAAAAGGCAATTACAAAAGTTTGTTCTGATTGGAAGTCAAAGGCACCCATCCGTGCTCAGGGTAGTGTGACGAGACAAGTTTGGGAAAACAGATGAGTTAAATGCTTATATTGTTTATAATATATCACGACAACCCTTTCATAGAAATTCCCTTCGCCTTTTGTCATTTGAACATTTATAACCACGGGAAACCTCAATCTGTGTTTTAAAAGGCACTATATTTTTCATTAAGAACTGGCTTGGGCCTTTGTCTAAAAAACTGTGGAGGTTACCTACTATCCCACAGTGTTTAACTAGGACAAACGGTTTAGGATAATTACAACAAAAGTCAAGAACGATAGGGATCTGAAACCACTGGCGACTGCCTGCCGATGAAGGGGGACCAGGCCGGATAGCCGGCTTCGAAGGCTTGCTCTCCAAGCCTGGCCTGAGACAGATGTTGCCTGCCTGTCCTAACCAGCGCCAAAAGTGCAGTAGAAAGGGCTCACCAAGATCCTGTCTCTGCTTCCTGTTTCTCTTGCTGCCTGTGTAACTCTTCCTGGGGAAAGCATCACATAAAATCCTTTAGATCCTTGCTTCTCACTTTTCAAAGTTCCCGTTAGAGGTGGCATGTGGCTTTGACCAATACGTTGTGCACATACTTAAAAGTCCTTTTTCAGACCAGACCAAACGAAATGTATCTGGACTCTGAGTAGACAGCCAAGGCAGGTTGACCTAGGAAATGTCAAGTAGTGACTACTTAAAACATGTAAGTTGACTTTCTGAAGTATTGGAGGAATTGGGTGATCGTGCCTCCACCTTTGTTTCTATCATGTTCCTCATTACAGTGATGCTCTCTTTTTATGCTGCACCGCACCAGAACTGAATGAAGGCTACACTCTGCTTCAAAACCAGAGCTGTGCCTGAGTCCGTTCTGCACAGCACACTGCAGGTTTCAGGAGGATGGAACAGAGCACTTGAGCATCCTGCCTAACCCTAAACTCTCTGCAGAATTGTTGCTCTTAGAATCATTTGAGGTTGATTGCTGCTTCAGGTTCATGTACACATCACACCATCCGCTGCTGACAGCTCACATCCTCACCAAGTACACAAGTGCCGGCCACTGAGACATTTCCCAGATTTAGGATACAAGTTGTGACTACCTAAGAAATGCTTGAACCAAATAAGAAAAGTGAGTGTGGAGTGAAACACACTGTTATGAACATAACTAGCACTGTGTTTAAATGTAAAGTTACTTGCTTGGCTGATGTTTCATCATAACTCCTTAACTCCTCAAAGCAGAGTCTAAACCGGGAATGATAACAGATTTGACAAGAGAAGAATACTAACTTAGGTGTGAAATACAAGTTCATTACAATGTGTGTACCCATAAGTCCCAACCTGATCTGGTTTGTTCTGTGCATTTGTCAGCTTAATTACAGTGATGAATGCACACGCGTGTCCAGTGCTCGTGAGCTGCCTTGTGGTTCGGGAAATGAAACCTGGCCCCCTTGTGCTTTGTGCTATTTTGGGGCCTGGCTAGTCCACACTGTCATGAAGGACGGATGACTTCAGTTCGAGCTCATTTGTCACTCCACGTTCTGTGGAGAAAAGTGTTCTGTTGCTGTGATTGTTGGAAAAACATGACTGGACACGTGTGTGGCTCAGATAATGTTCCCTGTAAGTTGCAGAGCCATCTGTGATGTGTGTCATGGCCGAACCAGTCCCGGAGCACGCGGACAGTTCTGTATCACAGTCGTCAAACAATAAAGTGGTAGTTGTGATTCACTGTGCTTCGGTGTGGTCTTTTCCTGAGCTCGGGCAGTAGTCGCCTCCCTCTCTCACCTATAAGCTTCGCCTACTACTGAGTTTCTGAAATTCACGATGTGCACAACAAGCATCTTTGCCAGTTGCTGGGAATGGACTAAGGATACTTAAATTCTTATGATCCATCAAAGGAAAAATAGGTCATTTGGATTCTCTGTAGCAGGGAACACTTTCACCTGTCACTGGGCTGCACGCTTAACAGTACGCTTGTCGTTTCTAGACGTTGTTCTCTTTTTTGGGAACTCCTATTGGCAAAATAAGGGAACCGCTTAAGGTTAAACTGTTACAGTGGTTATTTTTAAAAATATGTTTTATTGATTTTTTACAGAGAGGAAGGGAGAGGGATAGAGAGTTAGAAACATCGATCAGCTGCCTCCTGTACACCCCCCCCACACACACACACACACATACACACTGGAGATGTGCCCGCAATCAAGGTACATGCCCTTGACCGGAATCGAACCTGGGACCTTTCAGTCCGCAGGCCAACGCTTTATCCACTGGGCCAAACCAGGTAGGGCTACAGTGGTATTTTTTAAAATTTGGCTGTGGATCGGGGAAAGGGGACCAAATAACTTATTGTCCAAGCCAGAACACCTTTGACAGTGAGAAAGAGCACTTATGTGCACAAATGTAAAGCCAGTCTGTCCTGGGCAAGTTGGGTTTGAGAGGCCACGTAGACCAGAATGACCTGAAATTCTGGTTCCATGCAGTTTCCTGGGCTCTGCCTCAGCTCTCCTGATTCTGATTCTCTGGGCTGGAGGCCTAGGCATCTGTATTTTAACAGATGCCTTAGGGGCATGCTTTCAAAAGTGTAAGTTGTGCCCTGGCCAAGTAGCTCAGTTGGTTGGAGTATTGTCCTGATACAACAAGGTTGTGGGTCAGAGCACATACAAGAATCAACCAATGAATGCATAAATAAGCAGAACAGGAGATGGATGTTTCTCTCTTTCTCACTCTCTTTCCCTTTCTTCCTCTCTCCCTCTCTCTCTAAAAAATAAAAAAAGTGTAAGTTGTGAGCTGTTGCTATATGGACTATGCAGAAGATAACTTGACATTTTAAAATTGAAAGGCTATTGGTTCCTTGATCTCTCCAGAACACCAGAACCGAATGCCTCCAGAGACACTTGGCTGCCGCCATGTGCTTCCTGAATGTAGTCTTCATATTAGCTTGCATTGTGTTACTCTTTTTTAAAAAAATATATTCTTACTGACCTTTTACAGAGAGGAAGGGAGAGGGATAGAGAGAAACATCGATGAGAGAGAAACATCAATCAGCTGCCTCCTGCACACCTCCTACTGGGGATGTGCCTGCAACCAAGGTACACGCCCTTGACCGGAATCAAACTCAGGACCTTTCAGTCCGCAGCGCGATGCTCTATCCACTGAGCCAAACTGGTAAGGGCCATTGTGTTAGTCTTTTACTAAACATTCAGTGATGAGTGGATGTCCTTATTATTACTATTTTTTAAATCTTTATTGCTGAAAGTATTACATGTGTCCCCTTTTTCTTCTATTGACCTCTTATAGCCTACCCCACTCCCCACCCCAGGCCTTCACCTGTTGTCTGTGTCCATGGGTTAAGCGTAGAAGCATACAAATTCTTTGACCTTTTCCCACCCATCCACCCCTGGATGTTTTTTTTAAAATTTGAAAGCCACATAACTATCTTGTGTATTTACCACTAAAAAAATAATAATTTATATGGCTGGTGTGGCTTGGTTGAGTGTTGTCCCATGAACTGGAAGGTCACAGGTTTGATTCCCGGTCAGGGCACATGCCCAGGTTGTGGGCTCAATCCCCAGTAGGGGGCATGGAGGACACAGCCAATTAATGTCTCTCTCCGTCTCCCTTTCTGTCTCTGAAATCAATAAAAACATTTAAAAACAGTTTTGAGCAAATTTGAGGCAAGAAACTTGGGTTTATATGGTTCTTGGGGGTGTGAATGTCGGGAAGTCAACATGTTTGCCTTGCTTCTGCTACCAGCTAGTTGTTAACTGTGCCTTAGTTCCCTCATCGATAAAATGAGGGAGTTGAACACGTGGTTTTGAGGTTCTCTCCAGGTCTGATGTTCTGTAGCATTCTTTAGGCACATTTCGCTGGAGCATGCCGGCACCTTCCCCTTCCCCTCGCCCTCCCCCCAGGCACAATGCCTTTGTCTTTCTCCTCAACTCCAAGGGCCCTTCTTTTGCTTCTGTCATTTATTTACTGAGCCCACACAGCCCAGCTGGCTCATCATTTCTACTTCTGTGACTTTCTAAAGAAACTTTCTCTTTCTCTTATAATTGAAAAAAATAAAACCTATAATGGAAAGCAATTGCTAATCAACTGCTTTCATGTTGTGATATGTTTTGCCCAAAGAATACAAAACCAGTGACTCTAAAAAGTGACACTGCTCTAGCCCTGGCCAGTGTTTTTCAGTGGTTAGTGGGTCAGCCCACACACCAAAGGATCAGAGTTCAAATCCTGGTCAAGGGCACATACCTGGATTGTAGATTCAATACCTGGCCCTGGTCAGGGCGTGTGTGGGAGACAACCAATATGTCTCTCTCACATCAATGTTTCTCTCCATTCTCTCTCTCTCTCTCTCTCTCTCTCTCTCTCTCTCTCTCTCTCTCTCTCTCTCTCTCTCTCTCTCTCTTTCTCTCTCATTCCCTCTCCCCTCTCATCCCTTTCATTCTCTCCAAAAATAAATGGGAAAAATATCCTTGGGTAAGGATTAAGTAAAAAAAAAGTGACACTGGTTTTAGTTAGAATTTTAAAATTAACCATCTGTCACCAGAAGTCAGTTCTGTGCTAAAAAAGCATTCACACCTGGGCAACAGTGTTCTTATAGCAGCTACTCCTGTTTTGAAGTTCATAAACAGTTTAGACTCACAAATGGATCCTCCAACTCAAGAGTCTATGGTTCCACGAAGCTGCCACAGAGCATTGCACTATAGCGGACATTTTCACCTCTGTGTCCTTCATTTCTAATTCTTTCTGATGTCTTAGCAGAGGCATGTCTACAAATGATTATCTGCTGATACTGTCAGCTGTTCGCCTCACCATTACACATAGGCGTGCTCTTTGATGACAAGGGTAAGTCACGAGGCATCATGTAGATGTTGCCTGTAGGAAGGATTCTATAGACAGACCATCGTCCACCACTAGAGCTGTGTAATGATGAGGGTGTTACCTATCTGTGCCACACAATATGGTCATGAGTAGCCACCTGAACAGTTAAAAATGTTGCTAGTTCAACTGAGGACCTGAATTTTTAATTGAATGTGTTTTAAAAAAATTTGTAGTGTATTTTTTTTTGAGGGAGAGAGAGAAACATCAATGATGAGAGAGAACCATTGTCTCCTGCCTTCTGCATGCCCCACGGGATCGAGCCTGCAACCCGGGCATGTGCCTTGCTTGACCGGTAATCGAACCGTGACCTCCTGGTTCATAGGTCGACACTCAACCACTGAGCCACACTGGCCCAGCAATTCAGTGTATTGATTTAAATTTAAATAGCCGCCTACGGCTAACGGTTGCCATATTGGGCAGTGAGGATATACACAGCTATTACATACTGTTGAAGCTTTTTTACTTTAACATTGAGCGTCCATTTTCACCTGTCACTGGGCTGGGTACTTAACAGTAGCCTTGTCATTTCTAGATATTGTTCTTCAGTGACGCCTTTTGCCCTCTTCCCATTGGTGACATTTTCATCAGCATAATGGTCTCCTTTGGAATAGAAAAATAATGAAATGGTATTGAGACCTTTTTCCCGCCATCGCTGCATATCAAGTCTTGCCTTTGCTGGGAAAGGCATTGATCATCAGCCTCTTTGAATCCAGTTCTCTCAGAGGCACACTTTGCTCTGTGAGTTGAAATAATAACTACAGGCCGGAGGGTCTCAACCCGGCCACGTTGGAATCTCCCAGTTCAGGGCTCCATTTCAGATTCATTCCATCAGAGAGAAACATCAATGATGAGAGAGAATAATTGGCTGCCTCCTGCACACCCCCCACTGGAGATTGAGCCTGCAAACCCAGGTCTGTGCCCTTGACTGGAATCAAATCTGGGACCTTTCAGGTTTTTTTTTAAAGAGTTCCCTAGGAGCTTGTAACATGTGACAGGATTGAAAACCACTGATCAAGCCCAAACTAGGGACCAGCTAGAGAACAGCTAGGATGCTGGCAGCAGGACACGCTGCCTCCTTAGCACAGAGCAGACCTACGATCCCTGCCATCTTACTGATGCTCTGTTTAACAGCTCATTGAAGAGCACTTAAAGGCGAGAAGAGGCCTTTTCGATTTGGATTTGGGGCAACCAAGCAGCCTTGCTGTTTCCTTCTGTGCAAGAAACTCTGAGCTAAGCTGATGCTGCTCGTGTCGTTTGCTGGCATTCCTGTCCAAACAGAATCCGCTAGTCCTCAAACAAAATAAACATGTTAATGATTTCAGCAGTGGGGATGGATACAGCTTGCCCCAGTTCCTTAGCAACCACTAAATATAATAGTGTAATTATTTCTGCTGTTAAAGATGATGGTTGTCATCAGAACTTCCTATATGAAAACTGCTCTCTTCTTGGGCTTTCAATTGGTAATAAAATGGCAGTTAGTGAATAATGTCTCATTATTCTGATGAGAGAGGCCCTTCAGACACCCTACAATCAAAGAACCTAGGATGAGACATTGAGTGACCATCTCGTCCATAAAAGAGCTCTGTCCAAATGGGAGAGTTTCAACTGTTGCATGCAAAGCCCCACACCCGTTGATAAGGCCTTAAAGGGAAGTGTGTGCTGATGCCTCGGGACTTTGGTAGCTCCCCTAGAGCCTCACTGTTCATAGGACTGGCTAAGGGGTGGCATCGTCAGTCTCCTCCAGTCAGTACTCTCAGTGAGTGGTTTCTAATAGAAAACCTACTTCTAAAAATCTACTTTTCCACCTTACCTGGTCTGACTCAGTGGATAGAGCGACGGCCTGCGGACTTAAAGGTCCCGGATTTGATTCCAGTCAAGGGCACGTACTTGGGTTGCAGGCTCAATCTCCAGTGGGGGGCGTGCAGGAGGCAGCCAATTATTCTCTCTCATCATTGATGTTTCTCTCTCCCTCTCCCTTCCTCTCTGAAATCAATAAAAATATATTTTAAAAATCTACTTTTCCTATTTTCTCCCACTCTGGGAGCGTCCCACCCCAAAGTGAATACTAAAGTAATGTGAAATTATTTAGTAAAATCATCACAAAAATCTATTTGGCAGAATCAGAAACATGCATTGTTCATCAAGAGCTCAGTAAAGTCAAAGGTCAGGAGAGGCCAGAACGGAGAGTCAAGCTACTGAACTGAACTTGGGGTGGAAGGCAAGGATGTGTCCTCTTTATTCATTGCATCCCCAGCACCAACCAGCTCACTCATGTTTATTGAATGGTGATGACAGGAATGTATGCTAGACCTTAAGCTAAAATGGACTCAGCTCAGCTGGCGTGGGTCAGTGGTTGAGTGTCGTCCTATGAACCAGGAGGTCACGGTTCAATTCCCAGTCAGGACATATGCCTGGGTTGTTGTGGGCTTGATCCCCAGTGTGGGACATGCAGGAGGCAGCCGATCAATGATTTTCTCTCACCATTGATGTTTCCATCTCTTTCCCTCCCCATTTCTCTCTGAAATAAATTTAAAAATATATACATATAGGCCTCCTAGTGGTTACCACAGGCTGTGTGCTTACACTGACTGTACAGAAATAGGAGGCAGAGTAAACTCACCCATACACACCTCAGCTCAAGCTCTTCGCCTGGTTGCATTGTGACTGGGGAGACATTGAGGGGGGGGGAAATACACACACACACACACACACACACACTATATATATATATATATATATATATATATATATATATATATATATGATGGAATATGCAAATTGACCATCACTCCACCACAAAGATGGCTGCACCCAAAGCTGAGGCCGAGTTCCCATAACAAGCCTTAAGGAGCAATCAGCAGGGACCTGAGGCTGCGCCCCCTCCCCAATGGGGCTTGACGGGGACCTCAGGCCACGCATCCCACCTGGCAGGGCTTGATGGGAGACCTCAGGCCATGCCCCCCACTTGATGGGGCTTGACAGGGGACCTCAAGGTATGCCCCCAGCTCTGGTGCTAGGTCAGGGGACCTGAGCTTGTGACCACCACCTGGCAGGGTTTGACAGGGGACCTCAAGTTGCGCCCCACACCCCAGTGCCAGGCTGAGGAATCTCAGACCATGACCCCCAGTGGCGCTTAATGGGGGACCTCAGGCCTCACCCCCCGCCCCAGCACCAGGCTGGGGGACTGCAGGCCACTCCCCCCACCCGGCGGGGCTTGACAGGGAACCTCAGGCTGTGCCTCCACCCCAGCCCAAGCTAGGGGACCTCAGGCCGTGCCCCCCTGCCCTGGCACCAGGCCAGGAGACCTGAGGCTGCACCCCCGACCTGGTGGGGCTTGACAGGGTGGGACTAGCCACGTCTGGATCTAGCCCAATGAGGGGGGTCAGCCAGGTCTGTGTCTCACATTGATTTTGAGGTACATATAGGTGGATGGGGTCTTGACTCTGGGTCCCATAGTGCACCACAGACTCTGACAGGAGGAAGATTTTCATATACATTTTACTAATTTTCTTTAATCTCTGACACTTCTATTATAAAGGGCAAATAGCAATATTAAAATATTTCCTCTAATTGATCCCCTTTCAATGTGCACAAATTTGTGCACTGAGCCACTAATTATATATATTGCAGCTCAAAGGTCACCATGCAAAAATAAGTTACTGTAGAAAGGAGCATGGAGTACCTTGCCACTGGATAGCTAGAAATGAATCTTAGCTTAAACTGGCTGTGGTCAACATCCAAGGACCAAAACGAAAACAAAACCAACCAACCGAACACACAACAGGGACAGTAGGCAGGAAACAGATTGTACCTGATAGCCAGAGACTGTTCCAGAGCTTGTTTCAGCAGGAACACGTCCTGTGATCAAAGACTGAACCCTTTCACTTCTTGTCTTCTTGATGTCGCCAAATATGAATGGGGGATATGTACAGAGAACTGGGGGAGGGAAGCTCCTAAAGTTCCTTCTCTCTCAGCCATGGTTCTGTGATCATGAGTTAAGGATACAACACTTCCTGTCCTCATGGACCAATTCACATGTTCATTTGAGTCAGACATCTTCTGTTACACCTATTCTGTGCTTCTCTTAAGACTTGAGAGAAACATTCAAGCAGATTCATCACAATGTAGGAATACTTCAACAGAAAACATGAATCTCTGTGTCTGCGTGAGAATTACTGTTCCTCAGCCCTGTAAGGACCTGGGAAAAGGCTCAAGGGGTTATAACCAGTGTCTTCAGTCATCATATGGCACACAGAGTATTGTCCCTCTCCCTAAGATGTCCCTATCCTAATCCTCAAAACCTGGGAATATTTTGTATTACATGGCAAGAAGGAATTAATGTTGCTGATGAACTTCAAGTAGGGATATGTTCCTAAGTTATACAGGTGGGCCCAATGCAATCCACAGGGGTCCTTACAAGTAGAGGAGAGAGGCAGAAGTGCCACAGTAATGTGATGTGAGAAATACTGTTCTGGCCATTGCTGACTCTGAAAATAGAAGGGGCCATGAGCCAAGGAATGCAGGCAGCTTTTAGAAGCTGGAAAAATGCAAGAAAACGGATCCTCCCCTAGAGTCTTCATGCACGGATGCAGCCCTGCCAGCACCTTCATTTTAGACCAATAAAGGGCCATTTTGGCTCCAGAACTGTAAAACAATAAATCTGTATTGTTTTAAGCCACTAAATTTATTAAGGCAATAAGAAACTAATACACACCTATTGAGCATCTTTCATCTATCCTTAATCCCTGATAATGGAAACAAGTAGAAAAAGAATAAAAATGCCTCAGTTGTGTTAATGTTGATTTGTGGTTAGGCTAGTAAGTGGTATCTTGCCAACCTCTGTCCAGTGGAACACAATTCTAGACAAGAAAGACTGGTTGTATCCTCAAGTTACGTAATGAGTCAGGTCCTGCCACAGGCAGAGCAGATAACAGGTTTTCTTTGAACGTGGAAATTTTACAGTGACATGTTCGTAACCAGTTGAAAAGGTCCCTGTGGAAAGGGTAAGCATCCCCATTCCTTCAGGTATGGATGCATCCATTCTTCGAAAATGGAAGGTTACCTATCAAATATTTTAGCTCTAAACGGTGCTTTTATTAATATAGTACAGCAATTGGGCAAATCAATTCCTTTCCCCACCGCCAAGAAAGGTAATGAAGGTAAGGAGATTAAACATTGCTTATAGGAAACAATACAAGCCAGCCCTACTCTGAACATTTCTTCTCATGTTTCCCACATTTGGTCAACGCAGCTGACGCTCAGCTAATGTGGTGGGTTTCGTAGAATATAAATGATGGCAGTTCACGAGGGCCTAACGTACAGATCAATTAGTGCCTACAGATATTTATGCTTTTAATAATATTTTCCAATTTTACTGGTCATTTGTTGGCTTTTATCTGGTACTTGATGGTTTCTTTTTTAAAAAAAAAAAGTATTTTATTGGTTTTTTTTACAGAGAGGAAGGGAGAGGGATAGACAGTTAGAAACATCGATCAGCTGCCTCCTGCACACCCCCCAACCGGGGATGTGCCTGTAACCAAGGTACATGCCCTTGACCGGAATCGAACCTGGGACCCTTCAGTCCACAGGCCGATGCTCTATCCACTGAGCCAAACCAGCTAGGGCTTGATGGTTTCTTAAAGAATTTGATCACAAGATATACTTTGGTGCTCATGAACTGTCACACTTGGTTTGAAAAGCATCTCCATGGAAGTCTTTTTAAAATCTAATAGCTCCTGCTGAATACCTACAGAAGTTTAAACATTCAACTTCAATAGCCAATGGGGACTCTGTGTGTAAACATTCTTGATAGGGTACCCTTTTATCTCTGGTGTTGTATTTATTAACAAAGGCTATCTTTGGGCCAAATGTCAGAGTTCTTAAACATGAGTTTTGTTATGCCTTACAACTAGATGGTTTTGCCCTTGAAAACACCTCTGATGTATCATAAAAGTTGAGAACAAACCTGTCACTGTGACTCTAAATACAACTTGTCAGGAATGTTTTTGATCTGTGTGGCAGAGCTAAGTAATATGGTCTGTGAATAACAGGTGTTCTCTTCTTAAATTAATTCTTTTGCTGACTATGGGCCTGGCTTTATTGCTCCTAGAGCAGGGGTGGGGAACCTTTTTTCTGTCAAGGGCCATTTGGATATTTATAACATCATTCTCTGGCCATACACAATTATCAACTTAAAAATGAGCCCGCTATAGTCGGTCAAACATTTCACTAACTCACCCCGAATGCTGTGGCAGGGCCAGACCAAGTGATTTCGCGGGCCTTATACTGCCAGTGGGCCGGACGTTCCCCACCCCAGCTTCAGAGTCTGGGTTAACGTTAGAACTGTTGTTACTCCAAAGAGCTAGACCTCACCAGATGGAGTTAATTTGGCTAGTGGAGGGCCTGAGTGCAATTCTCAGAACACGGGCCGCGTGTGTGTGTATGGGGTCAGGGTGGGGGATCTGCCTTGATTATTGACATTTGGGATCCTGATTTAGTGCCTCCATCCACATCTGTCAGCTTCCAGCTGATCGAATGAGCTTTTCCCCAAAGCTGCAAAAGTGGTTAAAATGGCCACACCCTCACGTTGCCGAGCAGGTAAACAGCATTCATTCCATCAGGTGTAAGAAAGGTGGGTGGAGCCTGAGATTCTGGATCATCTGGGGCATGAAACCGGCCATGGATGTTATCAGTTGTGAAGGCCCCAGGCGACCTCTCCAGCACCCCACTCCGTGAGAGGTAAGCACTTTCTCACGGTCACTGAGTGACCCCCCTCATCCCTGGAGAAGCCTCAGGACAATGCCGGCTGCCCCATCAATTTAGAGACTTTTTCAGGCAAAGGAGACTTCAGAAGCCATTCCCTCCAACCCCTCAGTCTACAAAAGCAGACACCGAGGTCAGAGAAGTGAAGTGGTTTGGCCAAGGCCACCGAGCAAGTTGGCAGGGGAGCCTACAAGCCCAAGTCCCAACTGAAGTCCCCAAATGGCCTTGCCCCCAGGCGGGTCTGTTCATAACTAGCGTTTAAGTCAGGTGCCCGCCCTCTGGCAACTCCTGCCCAGCACACAGGCCCCGCCTTCAGGGCTGGGGACACAGCTGGGCAGAGCTGGGCCAGCTGTGACGCCTGGAGTTTTGCACACGTTTGAGAAACAAGCAAAAATGCAATTCTGTGTCCCTTTATTTAGAAACAGGTGGGGAATGCTATGTTCCATTCGGGAGCAGGAGTGGGTTGGGAGCGGGAGCGAAGGGCTTGGGGTAGGTTTGAGGGCTGATTCCAATAGTTTGCATGATTCAGCACCAGAGCAAATGCTTGGGCAGAAGGTCGGCCTTGAACCCACGTAGTCATCGTCATCTCGTCTGATATGTACAGCGTAGTCTTCAGTGTGTATGCTCCTTATGGCTTTGTCCCAGAACGCATTGCCGTGACACAACAAAAATCTCAAGTCTCAAGAGGAGAAGATGCAAGCGCTTTATGAGCTTATGGCCGAGACTGGTGCCAAACGGGTCCCTGAGGCACAGGAGCGCCTCTGCTCTGTTGGGGCTCATCCGACTCAGCTGAGTCTGCTTCTCCATCTTGTGTCTTGCCCTGGGGTTCGGCTGGGTGCGCAACGAGGCCCGAAGATGGAGAAAAAGCAAATCCGCACTCCTTCTGCCCCTCCCTCCAGGGATGGCTGCACTGACAGGAACTATGGCCTTAGGCGTGGAGCAAGATTGCAAGCCCTCAGCTGTGTCTCTTCCCCACCGAGCAGTCCACAAGGTAGAACTTCAGTCTCAGCGTCACTCTTCTGGAAGTTGATTCCCTTTACCTTTGTAAGGCCCTGGTACACGGGTGCTGGCTTCCCACAAACGGCCATTCACGGTGACCCCAACATGACAAGTCCCGCAAAGTGTTTAGCTGGTGGAAGGATGGACATCTGATTTCAGGGTTCCCAGGAGGAGGGTGTAGCAGCTAATGAAGAAGTCCTGACATGGGGAGACAAGAGGCCTGGGGACCCACATCCCCCATGACTTTGGGCGTCCATGAAAGAAAGCCTACTTTCTCCACCTGTTGGGCGGGGGGGTGTAACACTTGACAGTGAGTGGAGAGGAACTACTCTCCCATCCTCACCCTCCTGCATTGAGCCTGTCCCCTTTCACAACCCCAAGGGGTGTGCGCTCTTGTCCTCTGTCTGAAGTGCCCTTCCTTTTCTGGAGCAAAAGAATCCTTCCTTGCTTTTGGTCATTTCTGCTGACCTCCCCAAGCTTGCGTCATACTTTGGACATCCCTCACTGCAGCCCCCACTCACTGTTGGCCATTGCTGTTGACTGATTGGCCCAAACAGAACCACCCCTTCTCGTCCTGGGAAGGGGGAGAGGCTGAGAGAAACTGATGGCCGCAAAGCATCAAATGTTAGATTTCAGAATCCCTGTCCCCCATCCCTTCTCGGTAGTCCTGTCCACCTTAGGAGGTGTTGTTAGCGGTCAGGAGAAGGACATTCGTTGAGATTTAGAACCCACTTGGGGGTCATTTTGGCCCATCTCTGGAATATCTCAAGCATGGGGCATTTCCCGTAATTGGCAGCTATGATGGCACTGAATCTGAGTCACGTAAGTGGCACCTGTCTGTAGGGGATATGAGGCCTGCAAACTTCTAATCAGCCCGATACATCAACCCCACACTCTGTGTTCCAGAGCAGGAATCGCGTAAAAGTGGGTCTATCGCCCTGACCGGTTTGGCTCAGTGGATAGAGCATCGGCCTGCAGACTGAAAGGTCCCAGGTTCGATTCCAGTCAAGGGCATGTACCTTGGTTGTGGGCACATCCCCAGTAGGGAGTGTGCAGGAGGCAGCTGATGGATGTTTCTCTCTCATTGATGCTTCTAACTCTCTATCCCTCTCCCTTCCTCTCTGTAAAAAATCAATAAAATATATATATTTTTTAAAAGTGGGTCTATCTGCCCTGGGCCTCTCTCCAGGGACCTCTTTTCTCTTCCCCTGTTTCTCACCACCTTGTCTCGCCTCGCTCGTCTTCTCTTTCCGGCTGTGAGTGTCGCCCAACTGAAGCAGTAGGCACGCGTGCCCAGTTTGCCCTGAGTGCATCACTGAAGAGAGAGGCCTCCTTGATCTCCAGGCCTTGACTGCAACACAGAAATTTCTCCCCCTAGACCGTGGTTCTGACAGCTCTGTCCCACATGAGCACTTGACAGAGTTCTTGGGGGGAAACGCCAAGAACAAGGAGGTTTCAAGCCTCAGCTTAGCTTCAAGGTGAACAGCACAAGGGGGATAGACCTCCACCTTCCTTCACAGTTTGCCTCCCTTGTCACCACAAGGGCAGTCCCCAAGGCCTCTGAAGGGGGCTGTTTCTGTCACGAGATGCTGGGCTGTGCCTGCCAGTCACTGGTTCAAGCCTCTGTCTCTGGCTTTACTGGGACGGCCCTGCAATGCCTCTTCTACCCCGGCGTGCGGTTCTACGCCTGGACTCTTACCTGCTCACTTCCTCCCTGGGATGCAGGGACAGTGACTTCCAACAACTCGGCAGGAATGCTTAGGGTTGGCATCCCGTTTGGCAAACCTAGGGCCGGGGTGAGTGCAATACGCCCTCGACCACTGAGATGCTGGGCTCAGGACTTAGGTTCCCACAGTGCCCTGTGAAACTCTTTCAGAGCCTCCCTTCACCCCAAACTCTGATGGGAGGCCAGCAGAACAATATACGGATTTCCTGGCTGGTCCGAGACATTTCTACAGGCCCCAAGATGAACTGGTGTCGAAGTGCCCATGTCACAGGGGAACCACAGAGGCCTGGAGACCAAGGATTTCCCCGGGGTTGTGAAAGGGAGAGCAGGAGAGGAATCTGTTCTCGGGTTGTATATGGTCTGCACCCTGGATGGCACGTTCGAGAACAGTCACATGCAGGTAGCAGCACCCCCTGTCGCTATACTATGGAGTTTGGTACATCAAACTGTTCCTTGAGGTCCACGAAACGGCTAACTGGTCAGAAATGGGGAAAGCCACTCCATGAGAGCGTCCTTTAAAGGAGCAGCTTCAGGAGACTGACCAGCTGCTAAACCTGGAGCCAAGGCAGAGCAGCTCCACGGGCCTTTCTGAGACAGGGTGTTGTCCTTTATCGCATTTCCCACAGATGAAGGGGACGGGGAAAAGCAATGAAGACAAAGCAATGGTGCAAAAGCGCCACCAGGAGCACATCAGGCCATTCGTGGCGCTCTCCTTGTCAAAAAAAAAAAAAACGGTCCCTTGAACAAGAACTCGAGGGTCACGGTAGGTGAGCTTTTACATATCTGGCCTAGAGCAAGCCTTGGTGTGTGCGTGCGCCACCTTTGTGGGACTGGACAGAACGGACGCATCGCAACGCTGGGTCTCAGTGGCTGAACTGAGAAGGCTGGCATTTGCCTTTGACGCAACTGTCTCTATTGGGGACAGGTGAATTCTGGCAGAGCTGCGGTGGCAGGGAGCAACGTGCAGGGCCCTTAGGAACCAGAAGTAGCGGGTTGAGGGAACAGCCGCTTCCACATGTGGTGTACTTGGTGGGGGTAGGTGTAAAGGCCAAAGCAGGACGCGCCCCTCGGGGTGCGAGTCTCCTGGGGTGCTCTGCATCGTCCCTTAGCGAGGTTAAAGTACAGCGATTCTACATGATGCTAATGAAGTTTATAGGTTGTCCAGCTGGAAACCTCCATGCAGTGCCCAGGTGTTGGGCTGAGTGGAGACGGAAGTCTTACGACCTTCCCAGGTTCTCCCTGCTGAGCTGTAGCTCTTGCGATGTTTAACCCTTCAAACACTCACCACCCAGGCGTCCCCAGTGCCCCGCCTTCCTCCCCAGCCTGTGTGGTGTGGCTCCTGTTGTCTGCCAGCAGCCTTTACTTCTCATCCTCATCCCCCTCGCTCAGGCTGCTGATGGAGGCTGAGGCAGCTTTGGGCGACGGGGGGGGTGAGGTTTTGACCGGGAGCCAGGAGAAGGTGGGTGATGGGGAACGGGAAGGGGACCGGCTCCTGGTGGGGCTGCTCACGGGGCTCTGCTTCGGGGATAGGGCCTGCAGCATCCGGCTACTCCTCTCCTGGAACATCTGCTTCTGGAGAGAAATTAGAGAGAAAGCGTCTGTTAGTCACCTGAGATCGCAGCGAAACAGCAAGGAAAGAGAGCCCCCCCCAAATGTCTGCGCCCCCATATGGACTTGTACTCCAGGCCATTTGGCCAAAACTCTCTCTGAGGAGGAGCTGCATGAAACTCAGGCCCAGGGGGCAGCTGACACATAAGGGCACCACCCCTGCTGGTACCTGGTGCTCTCTCCTGCATCCCCTCTCCTCCATCTACAAAATCGGAGTGAGGGGCTGTCATTTGCCAGGCCAACAGCAATGTTCTGCGTCCCGGAAGGGTAGCAGGAAAGAAAACCCCAAATTCCTGTCCTCGTGGCTGTAAGGAGGCATCACACACACAAAATCAAGGTAAGATGAAGGATGTTAGATGCAACTGTCGTCTGAGAAAAAGAAATGGACAGAGGAAGGAAACTTAAAAAATGAGAGAGAGAGCGATGTGAGCATGGAGACAAGTGGGGTGCAGTTGCAAATGGGGTGCTCAGAGGACGCTCCCCCCCCTCCCCCCAGAAAGTGCTATTTGAACAAAGACCTGAAAGAGATGAGGGAGGAGGCCACATGCAGGGAGATTAGGAGGAAGTCCAGTCCAGACAGAGAAGCCCGAGAAGGGACATTTATGGAGGAGCAAGGAGGCCATGGTGGCTAGAGTGCGGTCACGTGGCTGAGGAGGGGCATGGGAAGGAGGGCATGAGGGCGAGCTCGCCAGAAAAGTCCCGGTGAACTGTGCTATGTAGGGTCTTGGTGGCCATGTCAGAATTTCAGCCTTTCCTCCGAGGAAAAGAGAAACCTCTAGGGCAGGGGTCCTCAAACTTTTTAAACAGGGGGCCAGTTCACTGTCCCCCAGACCGCTGGAGGGCCGGACTGTAGTTAAAAAAAAAAAAACTATGAAAAAATTCCTATGAACACTGCACACATCTTATTTTGAAATAAAAAAACAAGGCGGCAAAAACACCTGGCGGGCCGGATAAATGTCCTCAGCGGGCCACATGTGGCCCGCGGGCTGCAGTTTGAGGACGCCTGCTCTAGAGAGTGCCTTTACCTCTGGAGTTCTGAGCAAAAGAGTAACAAACTGCCCAGCCGGTGTGGCTCAGTGGTTGAGCATTGACCTATGAAAAAGAAGGTCACGGTTCGATTCATGGGGTTGCGGGCTCAATCCCCAGTAGGGGGTGTGTAGGAGGCAGCTGGTAAGTGATTCTCTCTTATCATTGATGTTTCTATCTCTCTCTCCCTCTCCCTTCTTCTCTGACATACGTAAAAATATATTTTTTAAAAATAATAACTGACTTTGGGGTTAAAAGGATCACTCTGCAGTGCTGGGAGCAGACCACAGCAAAGCAAGGGCAGGGGCAGGGGGAAGAGCCAGAAGCCACTGCAAGGAGAATCTGGGACTGCGATGGTGCCTTGGATCAGGGTGATGGCCATGAGCTTGTTTGGAGTCCCGTTATGTTCTTTTTGTATTGATTTAGAGAGGAAGGGAGAGGGAGAGAGAGAGAGACAGAAACAGAAACATCAATGATGAGAGAGGATCATTGATTGGCTGCTCCTGCACACCCCCTACTGGGGATCAAGCCCACAACCCAGGCATGTGCCTTTGACTGGAATGCAACGTGGGACGCTTCAGTCTGCAGGCCAGCATTCTCCCCACTGAGCCAAACCAGCCAGAGCCGGTATATTCTTTCCCGTGGTATTATTAAGGTGTCCTTTACTTAAAGGAACACCCTTTAGCATGCAGTTCTGTGAGTTTCGATAAATGCCACAAATTCTAGGAATGGCCCGTCAGCCCTCAGTTGCCTCAGGACCGTTTCTAGTCACCCCCTCCTCAGCCTCTGGCAACAGATCTGGCTTCTGTTCTGCAGTTTTGAAATATCACTTAAATGGAATAGTGCAGTAGGTGGTCTGCCTACATGTTGAGGGCAGAACCAGCAGGACTCGCAACAGATGGGCTGTGGGGCGTGGGAGGAAGAGGCATCAAGCGACTCCAGTTTGCAGCCTGTGAAACTGGAAAGCCGGGTGATGCCATTTGTTGGTGCGGGAGGAGGGGGCGGGGCGCTGTGCAGGTGCGGGAGGTTTGGATGGTAAGATGGGTTTTCCAGTCTGGGATCTCAGGTGCCTGCTGTCTGGTGCTTTTGGAACTGAGCCCTCCCCTGATGCTGACTTTCTGGGGAGCCCCCTCCTGGCCCCGAGCCCCTGAATGCCAGGCCACCCGAGCTGCCCATGGATCTAACCTTCTGCGCTTTGCCTGCAGCATGCGCCCCCCCCCAACACACACGCTGTCCACCCACTTCTGAACACCCTGCACATGCTCTCTTCCCTCATTTCTGTCCTTTGCTCATTATCAAGACTCAGCCCCCAGCAGCTCTGCTCAGTCTTTTGAGCCTAAACTGTTCCTGAGAACCAATTCTTTTTATTTTATTTTATATTTTATTTTATTTTATTATTTTATTATTTTATTTTATTTTATTTATTATTTTATTTTTTTATTTTATTTTATTTTATTTTATTTTATTTTATTTTAATTTTAAGCCTCACCCGAGGATATTTTTTCCCATTGATTTTTAGAGAGAGTGGAAGGGAGAGGGAGAAACAGAGAGAGACACCAATGTGAGAGAGACACATGGATTGGTTGCCTCCCGCATACCCGCCCCCACCAGGGCCAGGAGCCTGCAACCCAGGTACATGACCTTGACCGGAATTGAACCCGGGACCCTAAAGTCTGCAGGCCAATGCTCTATCCACTGAGCCAAACTGGCTAGGGCTCCTACTAGGTTATTTTAGACTTTGTTGTGTGAGTGATTCTTTTTACAAACCACTATTGAACCAACCCTCTGGGACCAGGGGCTGTACGGGAGGTGGTCCTGTCTGAGCTGGGACTTTGGTGATGCACAGGAAGGGGGGTTAGGTGTGGAGGGAGCCTGTAGGCTGCTGGAGGGCTCACTGGCCAAGCAGGGCGCGCGCATGCGCGTTGCTGGAGCACCAGGAGGAGGTGGGATTTCCGCCCCTCCCCCAAAAGCCCCTGGAAGGTTTTAGTCAAGGGAGGGCTATGATAAGATTGGTGTTTTAGAAATATCTTTGGGTGTGAGCATAAAAGGAAGGAAAGAAACGAATGCTTGGCTGTAGTAAAATTTCTGAACCTCCAAAAAGCCACCATGAAATAGATAAAAAGCAAAAGAGAAAACTGGAATTTTGTTTGCACCATTTAACTACAAATTATAGATCTTAGTATAGAAACAAAGCTTAAACATAAAAAAGAAGGTAAAAAAATGAGCATATGGCATATACAGGCAATTCACAGAAGACTTGAACCGTAAAAAATGTTCGACATCACTAGTAAACAAACAAATGCAAAATGATTGAAGTGAGATTTCTTTTTTATATCAGACTTAAAGATTTTTTAAGCCTCCCAACTTAAAACAATTGTTTCCCAGATGTAGTTGACAGATGGCGCTTCAGAAAGCTTAAGGAAATACAGTTCTGTGTTGTGGCGTCTTTTGGGGTTAGCATGCTCTGACTTCTTCATCATGTTCTTATATGTAATTCCTACAAGTTTTTCTCTTGTGGTTACCATGAGGCTTACATAGAATATCTTAACATTATGACGCCCTGTTTTGAACTGGCGACTTCAATGAAATTCCTAAACTTTATGCTTGCACTTCTCCTCCCCCTCACATTTTCGGTTATTGATTTACCGTTAACATATTTTTATTGTGTAAACAATAGCAGATTATTGCATCTCTGGTTATTTTTACTATGTTTTTTTTTCTTTTAAATTTGAATTGTGAGCGAGGCGCATCTAAATTTGCATTACAGAATCTAAATTTGACTAAATATTTATTGTTACCAGTGACCTTTATTCTACTTTCTCTTGTGTGTTTTTTTTTTTTGGGGGGGGGGTAGGTAGGAAGATGGAGGGGAGGATTCAGGGTTGTAATTTAAAATTGTTTACATTTCGTTTTTATCTATGGAGATCTCAAAAACTGTGACTGCTCAGTCGGCGCGGCTCAGTGGTTGAGCGTCGACCTATGAACCAGTAGATCACGGTTCGATTCCCAGTCAGGATACATGCCTGTGTTGTGGGCTCAATCTCCAGTGTAGGGCATACAGGAGGCAACCAATCAATGATTTTCTCTCACCATTGATGTTTTTCTCTCTCTCCCTCTCCCTTCTCTGAAGTCAATAAAAATATACTTTTTTTAAAAAGACTGTGGCTGAGGTCTATAGGTTGAAGTTTGTAATCTGGGCTTGTATGATATTACCTAACTAATAGTTACTAGTGACACACCTGAGAAACTCAGGCCAAACAAAACTTAGCCTAGAGACTTGGATGACATTGCAGCTCATCCAACTCATTGATAAATCCTTAAAGCTGTAACACTTCCCTCTTCTATTCCCCACCCCCCCACCCCTCAATTTACAATGCTCTCTTTTTAAGAGAAGGATGGTGCAATTACTTTGCCTTGGAATTAATGGTATAAAGATGTACCTTCTCATATGAGTAATGCTGATTTATCTCTATCCCTGGTCACTTGCTACCTAGCAGTCTGCATCCCATTACTATTGCTCCCAAAAATAACCCTCTAAGGAGGAGGGTATGTATACCAGTGAATCTAACACCGGGGCATTCATTCATATTTTTATCAGCATATAACAGTTAAGTCATCCTTGAGTGTACTGTATGTACTTCCCACCCCCCTCTGGCAACCATTAGCTTGTTCTTTTTTTTAATTGTTTTTCTTTTTTTATTTCAGAGATTTTATTGCATACATGGATATTGTATACATGGATCAAGCCCACAACCTGGGCACGTGCCCCGACCAGGAATTGAACCGTGACCTCCTGGTTCATAGGCTGGCGCTCAACCACCGAGCCACGCCAGCCAGGCAACTTGTTCTTTAGGGATCGGTTTCTGTTTTGTTGTTTTTAGAGTCCACAAATAAGTAAGATCATACAGTATTCATCTTTCTCTAACTTATTTCACTTAGCAAATGTGGCAGCAGAACAGGCCCTAGGGCCTGCATGGTTTTTGTTTGGGAACCTGAACCAGGCAAGACCGCACTGAATTCCATGACTAGATGGGGCCACGGGTTTTGTTGCGTAGATAGGAAGGGACGTGGGCAGTGCCCTTTGTTGAAAGGCCACTGTAGACAGGGCTGTTGGATGGGCTGCGCAGCTTCTTATGTCTGATTAGGGTCCCTGCTTGGGCAGGCTGACGGCTGTGTTCAGAAATGGGCAGAACTATGAGTCAGTTTCCCTGCCTGAGCACAGTGGGAGAGCCAGCTCCGACGCCAGAACAGTTCTACCTGGTTGACTCTGGTCCAGTGTTGCTGGGCTACACAGATTTCTAGGTGTTATGGCCAAACTCCGATCAGGCCAGGCCAGGGATGATTCGGGTCCCTTGCCTGGAAGAGGCTAGACCAGGCTCCAGGGTCATAAAAGCCTTTGCGTATCCAACTCAGAGCACCCTGCACCCTGCTGAGTTGCCTGTTCACACTACACTCTGATTTGGCTCTGCAGATGAACAAAGATCCTGGCTTGGACTCTTATTTGGGTGCTATAGGAGGACCTTGGTCTGCCAAGATCAGGGTGCTGATTGTTTCAAACCCATCCCCCTTCTCTGTAACATGAGATTCTCTGTGGGCAAGCGCTACAGATTCCCCCTGTGGGGCGAGACTGGAGGGGTAGCTCCCAAGAAGTGACTACAGTGATGGGGGAGCTGGATGTCCACCCTGGGATCTCTTTTCCCACTGAAAGAACCATAGGCTCAGGGAAACCTCTTGGTATGGTGCTGCGCCAGCCTGGGGGAGGGGCAGCTGGTTAGCACACAGCCACTCCTCCCCGCCTTCTAATGTGATCTGTCTGGGTCTCTGGTACAGGGGATGCTTCAGCATGACCCATGTGTTCTAGGCTCCTCCCAGGGGTGTCTTGGCCACAAATAGTTGTTAGTTCTTCTTGTGGGGAGGAGGGGAGCAAAATCAATAACGACCTACGTTGTCTGTCATCTTGGTGATGTCACTGTCCTAAGATTTTTGAAAATTTGTAATGGCCATGTTGATGAGAGTTTAGTAACAAGACCATCTGCACGTTACTGCTAGTGGAAGGGTAAAACAGAACCTTTGTGAGGGGTCATTTGGAAATAGGTGCAAATACTTTTTTCCTGAAGACATCATCAGAGATGTAAGTAAAAGTTTCTTGTATACATGGATATTCAGTGCAGTGTCATAACAGACAAATCTGAAAATGCCGTAAATAGATGAGAGAAGTCTTGCACACCCGAGAGGCTATACTAAGCAGCTGATGAAAATCAAGTCCTTAAAGAATGTGTAGTTGTGTGAGAAAATGTTCGTGAGCTGTTACAAAGTAAAAATGATTTTACAACACGATCTGCACGATCCCAATTTTGTAAAAGGTTATATGAATAGGGGTGGGAGTGGCAAAAGTGAGTTTGCAGATGTTCATATGGAAAATAATAATAAGAATAAACTATGTTTTCTGTACTCACAACTATAAACTTACTTTTGCATCTCATTACCATTAATATTTTTTGTGATATTGCCCCAATCTTTTTCCCGTCTATATGCACTAAACCCTATACATGGAGATGGGAAAAAGATTGGGGCAATACCCCGAAAATATTAATGGTAACAACTCTGGGATGACTCAGGTCCCTTGTTACTGCAGGTAACTTTCGTCTCTTTTTAAAATTATTCTCAATTGGTACATTTATTGAAAAAACATAGCCTAATGGACCTGTGCTTAAATATTGCTCCTAATCATAAGGCGCTCTTCAACAAATATGCTCCAGACAGAAGCAAAAAAGGTCACCAGAAATCACCAACAGGACAGGACCACTGTAGAATTCCCTTATATATCATTAAAAATTGCTAGAAAATAGAGTTTGACATTATTTAAAACTAGAGGCCTGATGCATGAATTTGTGCATAGGTGGCATCCCTCGACCTGGCCAGCGATCGGGGCCGATGGGGGCCCTTTTTGCCCAGTCCCAATTGGGCTGATCAGGGCTGGCCAGGGAGAGGGACCGCGGGAGGTTGGCTGGCTGCTGGAGGTTGGCTATGGAAGCACACTGACTACCAGGGGGCAGCTCCTGTGTTGAGCATCTGCCCCCTGGTGGTCAGTGTGCATCATAGCAACCACTCAACCAGTCGTTCAGTCAACTAGTCATAATGGTTGCTTAGGCATATATATATATATATATATATATTATACCAACATTTGTGGCAGCTGAATGTCACAGTCATTTTAGTTTCCTTTTATTCTTTCTTTTTTAATAGTTCTGTAATGAACACATATTTTATCATCATAAAAAAAGCAGTAACTGTAGGGAGAGAGAGAGAAGACCAAGGCAAAATTAGGCTGAAGGGCATTGCTATAATGACATGAGAAAATGTTAAGACCTCAGGTATATCATTAGTTCCCCCAGCACTGATTTTCCTTTTATAAGCTCTAGCCCACTACTTTTTATTTTTTATACATTTTTATTGATTTCAGAAAGGAAGGGAGAGGGAGAGGAAGACAGAAACATTAATGATGAGAGTCATTAATTGACTTCTTCCTGCACGCCTCCTACTGGGGATCAAGTAGGAGGCGTGACCTGATGGGAATCAAACCCGGGACCATTCAGTCCACAGGCTGATGCTCCATCCACTGAGCCAAACCAGCTAGGGCTAGCCCGTTACTTTTTAGAATCTCAAATCTCCTCTAGCATATGTAATAGAGATGCTTGCTGATGGCCAAGATCCTTTCCAGATGTAAAATTCCACAATTCTACAAATACACCAATTATTCACCTTTCATTAAAGGTACTGGTAACACAATAAAGGGGGGAAAATTGATAAAAATAAATAAATAAAATTCTGTATTTCAAGGGAAAAAAAAGGTACTGGTAACTCTGCCAAAAGATCCAACTCCTCTCAAAGTTAAACAAAAAATATGCTATAGATGAAGCCCATTTATAAGACAAAAATCAAATACTAAAAGGACAGGGTGGCCTATTATTAATAGCAACATTTAAAAAAATCCTTGAACTTCTAGCATGCACTTTAAAATATGTATTTTTATTACTGTAATCTTTAAGTGTATTTTTAGTGGCAGCCATTAGCCCTCCTGCTGTTAATGGAATATCAGCATTTCCATTAGAAGCCCACTTTCTAAGGAATCTGCGACTTGTCTATTGCGGTTTGACTTAAGCTCATAACTGAAAATACTCTGCCTAAGGGGATGCAATCAGTTGAATTCTTAATGATAAACAATAGTGACGCACTTCATAAAATGTGAGATCCTTGCAAAAGAACTCTGGGTCTCGATTTGCAAGCTCTCTGATCTGTTACTGGTGCATTTCGAAGGGCAGTTTATCTACAAAGAAGTTGAATTGAATGAGGTCAGGAGACAATTTGTAATGAGCTTCCTGGGATGAAAAGCACTTTAGAAATATAACAAATAATGAAGACCTGGCATGGCATTTTCAAAGAGAAAAGGTACTTTAATTCAGTCTTTTACTGTATGAAGAGGTTTCCATTTATAAAGATTTCTCCCAAGAAAATAATCCCATTTATAGTCCTGTCCATATGAAAGTATTTTTCCCCTCCTACAAAGGTTTCCCTTTTAAGAAGTTCTTAACATCCACTGAGGCACTAAATGTCATCACAAATGTCTTTAAAGATTTCAGTATTTCAGATATATTCTGACATATCTGCCCAAAAAGAAGCAAAAAATATCCTAGTTATCCTATCTGGTTTGTACCTCTGGGAAACAACAGAACTCAAGGAGAGAGTTTCAGTTGAGGATAAACAACTAAGGCTTACAGTGTTTGATATCTGCCCGCCAGGCACTGTTAAAGGACCGTATGTACAAAGCAACTTATTCCTGCCTGGCCTGTGTGGCTCAATGGTTAAGCGTCGACCTGTGAACCAGGAAGTCATGGTTCAATTCCCAGTCAGGGCACATGCCCGGGTTGCACATACCCGGGTTGTGGGCTCGATCCTCAGTGGGGGGCATGCAGGAGGCAGCCAATCAGTGATTCTCATCATTGATGTTTCTCTCTCTCTCCCCCCTCCCTCTCTGAAATCAATAAAAAATATTATTCAAAAATAATTTCATTCTCCCTACACTCCTGGTAGGTGACTGAAAAGCAAAGGAACTTATCCAAGGCTACCCAGCCAAGAAGTGAGCCCCTTGTCATCATCAGTGATCTGTAATCAGCTACTTACATAGTAAGAAGCTTCCATGATTATTCATGCTTTACTTATGCATTTGTTGGAAGACAATTTTTAAAACCACTGCCAAAAAGACTCAAATGGGATATCTAATTCAAATCCACAAACTAAATTTTAGATTTCTTTTCTGAAGATAAAAACAGTCTTAAAAATTAGCAGTGCCATTAGAATGCCTATTATAAAAATACTAGAGGCCTGGTGCATAAAATATGTGCACAAAGTAGGGATGGGGGTTGGTGGTGGTGTCCTTCAGCCCAACCTGCACCCTTTCCAATCTAGGACCCCTTGAGGGATGTCCGACTGCCCGTTTAGGCCCGATCCCACCGTGGGATCGGGCCTAAACGGGCAGTCAGACATCCCTTTCACAATCCAGGACTGCTGGTTCCCAACCTCTCGCCTGCTGATTGCCCCTAACCACTCCCTTGTCAGCCTGATCAATGCCTAACTGCTCCTGTGCTACCCTGATTGCCCCTAACTGCCCACCCCCTGCCAGGATGGTCCCCCTCAACTGTCCTCCCCTGCAGGCCTGGGTCCCCCCCAACTGTCCTCCCCTGCAGGCCTGGGTCCCTCCCAACTGCCCTCCTCTGCCAGCCTGGTCCCCCTCAACTGTCCTCCCCTGCAGGCCTAGGTCCCGCCAACTGTATTCCCCTGCAGGCCTGGGTCCCCCCCAACTGCCCTCCTCTGCCAGCCTGATCCCCCTCAACTGTCCTCCCCTGCAGGCCTGGGTCCCCCCCAACTGTACTCCGCTGCAGGCCTGGGTTCCCCCCAACTGTACTCCTCTGCAGATCTGGGTCCCTCCCAACTGCCCTCCCCTGGTGGCCAGCTTGTGGTGGCCATCTTTTACCACATGGGGGCTGCCATCTTCTGATGGTCAATTTGCATATTATTCTTTTATTAGATAGGATTATAATCCTGTGTATTATGGTGAGAATGTAAAATGCTGCAGCCACTGTGGAAAACAGCATGGCAGTTTCTAAAAACAAAACAAGACAAAAAAACTCCCAAAACCTAGAATTACCATATGATATAGCAATTCTACTTTTGGGAACATACCCCAAATAATTGAAAGCAGGGACTTAAGCAGATATTTGTATATCCATGTGTATATCAGTACTATTCACAATAGCC
This sequence comes from Murina feae, assembly GCA_004026665.1. Classification (NCBI taxonomy): domain Eukaryota; kingdom Metazoa; phylum Chordata; class Mammalia; order Chiroptera; family Vespertilionidae; genus Murina; species Murina feae. The sequence continues at coordinate 16,813 of PVJC01009154.1, read as the reverse complement.
AAAAGATGGACACAATTCAGAAGTCTATCAATGAATGAATGAAGGGATAAACAAAATGTGGTAGATACAAATAATAACCCATTATATATGTCTATACACACACACACACACAAAATGGACTGTTTTTTCATTTTGTTTTTGTTTTGCTAGCATTGTATATTTTCATGATAGAAGTTGAAAAGAAATACTTTGTTTATTACAAAGTATTATGGAGGGTTTTCCTGACATGAAAAGTCTGAAAATTGATCATTCTTTCAACTAATATTTCCTGATAGCACACTATGTATGGTTCGGGCATTAATCTCAGCCTTAAGGATACAGGGGTAAACAATAGAGAAAAAAAGTTTATGCTCACATTTATTTTTTTAATTGAAGCATAATTGACATATTTTAGTTTCGGGTATATAACATGATTCAATATTTGTATATATTGTGAAATGATCACCACAATAAGACCAGTTAACATCCATCACCACACATAGTTACACAATTTTGTGATGAGAGCTTTTACGATCTACTCTCTTAGCAACTTTTAAGTATGCAATACAGTATTACATATAGTCACCATGCTGTATATTGCATCCCCAAGGCTTACTGATTTTATAAGCGGAAGTTTGTACCTTTGATTCCCTTCACTCATTTTACCCACCCCTCCACCCCCTGCATCTAGCAACCACCAATGGGCCTCCCATCATATAAATCTGTTTTTTCTAAAACACAATGTCAGACCTTTTTTTTTTTAAGGTAATCTCATTTGTCAGATGGCAAAGGACTGTTTGGTTGGCTGATTGATTAAATTGAAGCAGAGGGAGTTTGTGGTCCAGGATGAACTAGAAGTTTGCACTTGGCTCAAGGTCATTGTCTCCTGGTGCTCCAAGGAAAGGGTCTACATTCACATGGTAAAATAGAATAGACCCACTTTCACTTCTAACCGGAAATGATTCTCTGTGTTCAGTCAATGAAGAAATATAGTGGCAGATCATTCAAAATAATACATGTTTTTTTTAATAAAACAGTACATGTGGTTGGGGCACTAACATTTTGTTTGTTTTTTAATTATATTTTATTGATTTTTAATAGAGAGGACGGAAGAGGGATAGAGAATTAGAAACATCGATGAGAGAGAAACATCGATCAGCTGCCTCCTGCACACCTCCTACTGGGGATGTGCCCGCAACCAAGGTACATGCCCTTGACCGGAATCGAACCTGGGACACTTCAGTCCGCAGACCAACGCTCTATCCACTGAGCCAAACTGGTTAGGGCTGGGGCACTAATGTTTAAATAGAATGTGTCTGCTCTGGATTCAGATACTTCAAACAAAAAACAACTTTCACTAGGAAGGCCCTACAGCAAAACCTAACTGTGAAAGCTGATTCAGCCTACCTCAGTCCTGGCTCCTTGCCACTTAATACCTCAGAAGTGAAGGTTGTCGCCTCCACCATGGCAACAAAGCTTCAAAATTTAACTTCTTTAAAAAGCCCCTCCCTTGATAGTGTCTTTCAAAGAGACACCCCTTCAAAGACAGGTAATACCAAATCTTTGTCGCTCTGTATGGGTTACAGGCTATCTTTTGAGTATGTCAAGAGGTTACAAGAATCAAGCACACACAGTCATGTATCACTTAATGACAAGGATGCATTCTGAGAAATGTTATAGGCAATTTCATTATTGTGTAGACATAGAGTTCACATACACAAACCTAGATGGTGTCGCCTACTACACCTAGGCCCTATGGAATAGCCCAGGGGTGGGGAACCTTTTTTCTGCCAAGGGCCATTTGGATGTTTATAATATCATTCGCAGGCCATACACAATTATCAGCTTAAAAATGAGCCTGCTCTGACTGGTTTGGCTCAGTGGATAGAGCGTCGGCCTGCGGACTGAAGGGTCCCAGGTTTGATTCTGGTCAGGGGCATGTACCTTGGTTGGGGGCACATCCCCAGTAGGGAGTGTGCAGGAAGCGGCTGATCGATGTTTCTCTCTCATCGATGTTTCTGACTATCTGTCCCTCTCCCTTACTCTCTGTGAAATATCAATAAAATATATTTTTAAAAAAATGAGCCTGCTCCATTTGGTCAAACATTTAATTAACTTACCTCTACTGCCTTGGCAGGGCCAGGCCAAATGATTTCTCAGGACTTACACGGCCCACGGGCTGGATGTTCCCCACCCCTGGTATAGCCTATTGCTCCTAGCCTACAGGCCTGTACAGCACGTTATGACGAAACACCAGACTAAATCGAGTTAGAGGAAATAATGTAATCAAGAGACCCAGTACACATGAGATGTATGAAGTGCTACTGGTGTAACACAGCATATATCTATAACAAATTTTATAAATAGAACAACTATAAACTGACAAAAGTATAGTATAGCAAATATATAAACCAGTAACATAGTCCTGTCAAGTATGATGTACTCTACTTAATTGTATGTGCTATGCTTTTATGGGACTGGCAGCACTGTAGGTCTGTTTATACTAGCATTGCCACAAACTCATGAGTATTGTGTAATACTACAACTAGAGACCTAGTGCACGAATTCTTGCATGGGTGGGGTCCCTCAGCCTGGCCAGTGATCAAGGTCAATCTGGGCCATCTCGCCTCATCCTGACAGGGTCTGATTGGGGCCTGCCGGCTTGGGGGAGGGACTGTGAGAGGTTGGCTGGCCTTAAGAAGTTGGCTATAAGAGCATGCTGACCACCAGGGGCAGCTCCTGCATTGAGCATCTGCTCCCTGGTGGTCAGTGCACATCATAGTGACCAGTCGTTCAATTGTTTGGTCACTTAGGCTTTTATATATATAGACTAGACGCCCGGTGCATGAAATTCGTGCAAGGAGTGGGAGTGGGGGGTAGGGATGGTGTCCCTCAGCCCAACCTGCACCCTTTTCAACCTGGGACCCCTTGAGGGATGTCCGACTGCCCATTTAGGCCCGATCCTACAGTGGGATTGGGCCTAAATGGGCAGTTGGACATCGCTGTCACAATCCAGGACTGCTGGCTCCCGACCTCTCACCTGCCGATTGCCCCTAACCACTCCCCTGTCAGCCTGATCAACGCCTAACTGCTCTGTGCCACCCTGATTGCCCCTAACTGCCCTCCCCCTGCCAGGATGGTCCCCCCCAACTGTCTTCCCCTGCAGGCTTGGGTCCCTCCCAACTGCCTTCCCCTACAGGCCTGGGTCCTCTGCAACTGCCCTCCTCTGCCAGCCTGGTCCCCCCACAACTGTCCTCCCCTGCAGGCTTGGGTCCCCCAAAACTGTCTCCCCTGCAGGCCTGGGTCCCTCCCAACTGCCCTCCCTTGCTGGCCATCTTGTGGTGGCCATCTTTGACCACACGGGGGCAGCCATCTTGTGATGGTCAATTTGCAAATTACTCTTTTATTAGATAGGATGTCTATGACATCACTAGGTGATAGGAATTTTTCAGCTCCATTATAATCTTATGTGACCACCATCATATACGTGGTCCATCTTTATGTGGTGCACGACTATACTTAAATGGGGTGGTAGGTGATGAGATTGAAAAATGACATTTTGGGTTCTGATAATCCACCAGTGAGACTGAATAAATTGGAATAGGTAGTATATTCTAGCAATTGAGAAGCTGATTGTTTGCTCAAAATCTCAAGTGCAATTGTGGTAGCCATCTGCCAAGATGGCCCTACCACCTCCTGGTATTCATATCCTTGTGTAATGTCCTCCCCAGATATATATACCAGGATTAGTCTGTGAGGGCCAATCAAACCATGTCTGCCTGCTAAATTTGATCCATCAAAGATCAAGTTGGAACCAAGCTTTGTATCTGGAACTATATCTATTTGTATATATTGATCATATAGAGCAATAGAGATAGATGTAGATATGGAACACTTGAGCCATGCCATATCCTTTGCAAATGCCAGAAGGTTCTATGAATTTTGTAACTTAAATCCTTCTATTTTCTGCCTTTTTGAGTTTGGGTTATTTGTATCAGTACTGTATTTTCAGATAACGCGGGTCCTCTATTTTAAGAAATGAGTTCCAGTCCCAAATTCACAAATAAAGAATTATTATAGTAATAGCATATTCATGAAAAGCAAATTACTTATCTTGGCGTTTAACATCCTTGTAACTATTCCTGTACTTTTAATGTCAACAGAAAAAAAGTAATGTCTAAGTCTGGCTGATACAGTAAATTAATGTTAATAACAGTTTTGACACTAATAGCAAGTGTTAAAAAGAAAAACCTCCTGTCTCTAAGCTGGGTTTCATTTCTTAAAAATCACCTCAGCTCGCTGTCACCAGACTCGCCCCCCACCCCCCGCCCGCAGAACAATTCCAGCTACTATTCACCTTCATTGGGAGCCTGAAACGACTAGGGTCTACACAGTTTCTATGCAATGATATTCCTTCCCTGCCTTCGCTCACTCCATATGGAGAAAACACCCACCCCCTTGAGTTACAGCATCAGAGCTTCTCAGCAGACATATTTCTCAGTCCCTATAAGCACCTGAATACCTACATGATTTCATTAACAAACGTCTAGCTGTTTCTTCAGCATTTGAAGATTATTTGTGAACCATTACCATATTTTCCGGCGTATAAGACGATTGGGTGTATAAGACAATCCCAACTTTTAAGAAGATTTTCCTGGGTTAAAAAGTCTGGACGGAGACCGTATGTGACACTTACGGTCTCTGTCCAGCTCCATTGATGACCCCCGACTTTTTAGAAGATTTTCCTGGGTTAAAAAGTCGTCTTATACACCGGAAAATACGGTAAATTATACACCAGATTAATAGGGAACTTCAGAGTGTATGTTATAGAGACCATGGAACACCAGAGAACAGGGTCTGCACTTTATCTTTGTGTTGGTCCTCAGTACTGTGCACACACAAGGACACTCATATTGTCCCATGAATTCAACTGACCTGAGCAAAAATGTTAACATGCCTGAGGGAGAAGGAAAAGGAACCCATCCTCTGGCTCCTCCACTCTTGCCATCTCTTTCTAGCCGTCAACAAGAGTTAAAACAGTCGCTTGCAGACTCAGCCAACAGGACATGGTTGGCCTGCAATATCCCCTCTCTATGATCACTTAGAAACCACTAGGCTTTCAGCAAAGCGTCTCTTCCCATTTCTCAAACATTGTTCTTTTTCTATTACTAATTGAGTGTTTTACTTTTAGTTAATCCTCTAATGAACCAGCTCAAATGAGCAGAGAGGCAGGAGTGACAACCCATCAATAAAATAATTAAAGCGAAGTGGATTTTGTTAGAGACTTCTCATGTCATAATAGGAAATCTAGGCTACTTAAAATCAGGGAAATTAAATGGAATCATTTATTTTTGTTTTAAAAGGAAGTTAGCTGTAAAAGTATCTCTTTCAAAGAACCCTCATTAACTGTGCTGACAATGTTGGTTATTTACTCTGGAAGTGCATATACAATAGAAAATACCAAGGGAGTTTAAGGTGGTTTCCAGAATTTTCGTTTCCCTTCTCATATATTTCATTCAGAATTTTCCGTATTTAGGCAAGAGACCCTTGACAGTTTCTGTTTTAAGATTCAGATTGTGGCATCAGTCCCCAAAGACTTTTGTGCCAACATATACATGCCATGGAAAAAACAGGAGGGGAAAAAATAAGGAACAGGGAAATCAGGGCATGATGGGTATAGATGCAGGGCCAAATCCTACCTCTTCTCTCTCTTCCAACCAGTGAAAGAGGAGAGATTCTGGTGACAAAAGCTCACCAAGGCAGCTGTTTCGTTCACACCCTCCTCCCCTGATTGATCCAAGAGCCAGTTAGCCTTGTCTTACAAGTTCCATGATGCCATGGACTCAGTTCACCTTTATCATCAAGCTTTGTATATCTCCCACTGAGAACGTGAGATGAGCTACAGAACCAGCCTCTGCAGTAATTACATTCAATGACTACCAAATGGCTTTAAGCTCTGGACAAGAGCTGGCTTTGGGTTCTATTGGGTACTATATTGAGGGGTAAAGCAGAAACTAAATAGGGAAGTGACATGAACTTGAAGTCACTCAGGCTGACTGATGCTCAAAGTGGAGGCCACATATTGGATTGAGATAAGGGACATCCTTGAGTAGTTACGTGAAAAAGAAGAGACACTGAAAACACCCATCATCATGGGGCCAAGTGAAATAATTACATACCCATGCTCCATCTGGCCCAAACAGTTCTAAGAAGTTGCCAATGAATTCCCTTGACTTCTCTTCCCACTTTTGAATTAGATCATGACTCTTTTCTTCCACTTTGTTAACAAATTCCTTCGATCTTTCCTCCACATTCTTAACCTTTTCTTTCATCTTGTCTACCTGGTTTTGAAAGCGGTATTTCTTCTCCTGGTCAGAAAGTAGAGGAGGGGAAAAATGGATTTATCGGAGAGGGCACGAGAGAGATCAGTCATTCACGTTAATGGTTTTATTTTATTTCAACTTGTGTTCTTAATCTGAAGAGTCAGGATGTTACTATTTCCCAAGAGCTGGATTGATGGGAAGGCACATCTCTTATTAGAAAAGTCACTTGTCACCCTGGCCATTTTGGTTCAATGGGTAGAGCGTGGGCCTGAAGACTGAAGGGTGCCGGGTTAGATTCTAGTCAAGGGCATGTACCTCGGTTGCAGGCTCCTCCCTGGCCCAGGCCCTAATGGGGGCACATGCAAAAGGCAACCAATCAATGTGTTTCTCTCACATGGATATTTCTCTCCGTCTTTCCCTCTCTCTAAAAATCAGTGGGAAAATATCCTCAGTTGAGGATTGAAAAGGAAAAGGCACTTTTCATTAGTCTTGTTGGATATGTACAAGTGAAGTACAACTGGTTTTAACAGTCTCTTTTTTGTAAATGTCTTACTTGAATTCACTTATAGAAGAGAATAACCAAAAAATAAATATTTGCTCTTTACTATGGGTAGATATTGGGCAAATACAACCAACCCCCAATTCTTCCGGGACTTAGCCAAAAGGATAAATGTACATAGAATGGCCCCTCAGAGGCTTCCTGAGTCGTCTGTTTCACTGACACATTATTAAAACCAATATGGGTTGAAAAAGTGGGTCAATTGCTGGGCCTTAGAATCCACGTGTTATGCTAAACTTTTCATTGTAACGGTATTTTCCATTAAGCTAATTGAACTGCATTGCTTTCCTTGGGGGTGAAGAAATCTCTTATCCTGATAGCTTCTCTTGACTGGGACTTCGTTTTTCTTACAGCCTTTATGCAGCAGTGCTAATATCTGTATGCCTGGAAGGCATTGTATGTTAGGCAAGTCACATGGCACCTCTAAGCCTCAGTTTCCTCATCTGGGAAATGGGATCATTATCCCTACCTTATAGGGTTGCTGCAACAATTAGATAAATTGTTGCGCAGCCTGGCATTTAGTAAAAGCTCAGTGTGTGCTGTGTGTTTCATTGCTATTAAGTGGCCTCGGCATTTAATCCTGTTACGTGATGAGAGTGGTGTGAAAACCATGAAAATAACATGAGACAGAGGGTCCTCCCCTCCATGAACTCATCATACATTTTCTTCTAAATAGGTAATAAGCTTTATCATTTTTCTTCACTACACAGGACTGCAGTTCATTTTGGATTTACTCAAAGCACCTGTACTATTGCAAAACTGGGTCAGGATTCCCTGATTCAGACTTTCCAAACTTCACTGCAGCCTCAGGGTGGGGTGTGAGCTATATGTGCTGCCACTTAGCTTTATTTTAAATATATATATATATGTCTCTTTTTTTTTCCAGGAAGGAAGGGAGAGGAAAAGAGATAAAAATATCAATTATGAGAGAGAATCATTGATTGGCTGCCTCCTACACACCCCACACTCGGGATCGAGCCCACAACCTGGGCATGTGCCCTGACCAGGAATCAAACCGTGACCTCCTGGTTCATAGGTTGACTCTCAACCACTGAACCATGTCAGCTGGGCCACTCAGCTCTTTTTACTATATGGTTCTTATAACGGCTCTCAGGGGCAGCACAGAGCAGTAGAATGAGCACTGGATCGGGAGTCACAAGGCTGGGAGGCTGCTGCACCTCCACCTCTACTTTGCTGAGGGGCCTTGGCCAGGTGCCCTCTACGCTCAACTTTCCTCCTTCCTACATGGTGACACTTGGACAGGGTGACTGGCCCTCAGCAGGTTACGGCCACCTCTGGGTCCTGCGACTCACCTACATGCCCCTCCAAACATTTGACTCTCTCCAGGCTGCAGGCAGGTTTGTTGTCACAGAAAGGGTACAGAGAGCACCCATGCTGACTGCACAGCTCCCTGAGCCCAGGGGCTTAGCCACAGGCCGCTTAAAGAGCCTGAGTGAGAACTTTTGGAAATGGCTCAACATGCTTGGATGGTTGACTGAGTTCAGTTTAAAAGATCGGTTTAATTTCTTGAAACAACTGGGACTTAATTCTCTATGAGACACCAAGTAATCGCGTTGACTGAATTCTTTTCAGCCACTTATTCTGGTGCCACTTGAAGCTGACATTTTCCACTTTGTTGCCTGGCTTACATGAAGCCACCGAGCCTGGCCCACCAACCCTCCCCCCACCCCCCATCTCGTGGGGACAATGAATAATCCATGATTTACAATGAATGAGCCCTTCCTCATTGTGAAGAGAGCAGTGACTAATCTGTGTAAGCTGCTGGATAATTATGGCTGCGCGTAATTCTAAGCATCGAATTTTACAGAAAAATCCCACTTTGTATTTTGGGGGGGGGGGGTTGAAATTCTGGATGGATGGAGAGTTCTTGTTTCAATCAACTACCCAGGCTCCTTGAACTCTAGGCAAATACAGTTGTCCAGACTCGCTACCATCACCTCCAGCAACTGGGCTGCCCTCTGCTCCTTAACCGTTTGTTTTGCTTGTTTTAAAAGATTGTTTTAACAGCTACTCTATTATTAAGCTAACAGCAGCTCTGTGGGAACGATATGGCAGAAATACCCAAGGAAGCCAAAGGCTTTCGGCTTTATTTAAGCAGCTGTAATTTCTCTGGACAAGAAAAAACTGTTTTTAAGGTGTCTAGTGAGCATCTGTGAGGTCTTCATAAAATGAAAATTTAAAAATGTTAGAACAAGAAAGCATTTTCTCTGGGTTTGGATTTCCATCCCCTCTGCCCTCCTTCCTTCCCTCTGAGCCAAAGAGAACTATTTTTGTTTTTGTTAACCCTCACCCGAGGATATTTTTCCATCGATTTTTAGAGAGAGTGAAGGGAGGGGGAGAGACAGAGAGAGAAACATTGATGTGAGAGAGACACATCAATTGATGGCCTTCTGCCTGGCCTCTGACCAGGGCTGGGATTGAGCCTACAACCGAGGTACATGCCCTTGACCACAATCGAACCCGGGACCCTTCAGTCCAAGGGCCCACCCTCCATCCATTGAGCCAAACCGGCTAGGGTCAGAAGAAAATTCTTGCTTTTCATGAGAGTAGATCTCCCAGAAACCCTTGGCCCAGGTCTGAGAACTCTAAAGAGGAACATTAAGGGGAGGGGAGGGAGGTGAGGCAGTTCCTTTATAAAATGTGGAGCTCACTACCTGTGTGCCTTGATTGACTTATGTTACCCCTTTGAACATTGGTTTCTCCATCTGTAAAATGGAAATGATAATACATCATTGGGTTGTTATGTGGATTGAATAAGACCATAAATGTAAAACACCAAGAATACTGCATGGCATACAGTAAGTGCTCAATAAACGGCACCAGTGGTGTGATTTGGTGGTCTTCAGAGGGTATGAAGTGGCACACTTACATTTATAAAGCTGACATTCAGTTCCTTTGCTGTGTACCCTCTCTGGAGGTTGCGACGGGCATACACATCATAGTCCCGAACAATTCTGGTGATGATATCTGATGTTGAGATGCCTTCTGTTCTCTGAGTTGGAATGAACATTCCTGTTCAGATAGGAAAGGGGAGGTGACAAGAAAAAAGTAAGAGGGACTTGGTTGACCCATCTTCTTTAATCCGCCTTTGCAGGGCAAAGTTGCAGCTCCTACTGTGTCAGGGAGGTTTTCACATCTGGCCCAGCGGACTCACCCAGGCTCAGTTCTGCGTGCTCCTATTCTCCCATTAACACTGAGTGTTCATCATCCTGGACCTGGATGCACCATGCACTCACCCGGCTCCTAGCATTTGCTCATGCCCAGCCCTTCCTTTCTGCCTTGAATCCTCCTTCCCTGCTCACATCAGCCACAGCATTCCTCCTCATCCTGCAACATCCAGCTGTAATGTTATGCCTCTGGGAAGTCTCAACTGACACCCCTGGGCAGAATCCTCAACATTTAGGACATGCAATGAGAATGGTGCCCCCTGCAACTGCATAGCGCATCTTCCACTAACAAAAGCATTTTTAATGTCTGTCTTCTTGTGGGAAGAGAACATTCTGAAAGCACAGATTATGCCTTGACTGTCTTTGCATGCCCAGCACCAAGATCGGTGCCCCTGTGTCTAGCACATGGAAGGTGCTCAAGAAACGCAAATTAAATGAGTAAATGAAGAGAGAATAAAATTGAGTCAATGAATTAGTCAGATCATGGCAACTCCCCTTCTTCCCCAAGGAAGTTTGTGTCATGTTATACTGAAGGAAAAGAAGAAAAAGTGTTCTATTTTTATTTTCTCTGATCTAAAGACATGTTTGTGGGGTGCTAGATGATTTTATCTCCCTAAGACTGTGCTACTCTGGATGATGATATCCCCATTCAAATGCCCTTTCATTTATAATATGTGGGACTGAGTAAAAAAAAAAACAATAAAATAAAAAAGCAGAGGATGCCAAATTGCAATAGAAGTTCCTTAAAGTCCTCAAATATATATGGGTATACCAATACAGGGCTAAAAAGAGGTCACAAATGTTATTAAAGAAGCTGGTTTGTGCTTACAGGCGTCAACTGAAATGCTGTGTCGGCAACTGAGATCTTTCTACCCGGTATGATTATGACTACTCAATCAGAGACATCAGCCATGGGATGGCATGATGGATGGAGTCTAAGGACCATGATGCTGGCTTCTTGGTTTGTAGACTTGGGCAAGTTTCTCAAGCCTCAGAAGGCAAGTTACTTAACCTCAGTCTCCAGAGCTGAGAAACGAGGTGGCTAGATAAGTTGATCTTGGGTTCATCCATGCCATTTCCCTCTCCCTCACTCCTTATACTCAATTTCCTTCTAATCACCAATCTACTTCGTAAATGTCTCCCCAACTGACAGAATTGTCTCCATTCTCCAATTCTAAACCAATCTAATGCCATCTTTTGCAAAGATTACAGCAAGAGCCTTAATACCACTCTTCAGTGATACCATTTTTTTGGTCCCCTCAGTTAACTCTCCCTATATTAGCAAGATCACAGGGAAGTCTTTCAACATGCAAGTCATATGCCTACCCAACAGCCTTCATTGGCTTTCTACTGTCCTCTGTATTTAACATATCTTTATTGATTTGAGAGAAAGGGAGAGAAAGAGAGATATCAACATCAATGATGAGAGAGAATCATTGATCGGCTCCCTCCTGCATGACCCACACTAGGGATCAAGCCTGCAACCCAGGCATGTACCCTGACCAGGAATCGAACCATGACCTCCTGGTTCATAGACTGATGCTCAACCACTGAGCCATGCTAGCCAGGCTACTGTCCTCTGTATTTAGATTCAAATCCTTAACCTGGCCCTGCAGTAGTTTGCGTTATCTCTTCCCTGTGCTTTTCTCCAGTTTCACTTTAGACACTCTCCACCTCCTTCACTCCCTAAGCAACGTCCCTGTGCTACACAGGGGCAGGGGGCACCATTCTCATTGTAGTCCATGGCACTGGGCAACAGTTTGGCCTTGCCCTGAAAGGGCTTGCCCCCTCTCTTTACTCTGCCACAAAGACACTCTACCTGGTTAACTCTTGGCCAACTATTGGGTTTCACCTTTAGCGTCACTTGCTCCAGGAGATCTCTCAACCCCTGACTGAATCTTCCTGTTCGTTATTTCCCTACCAAGGTCCAACGAACTGCTCTTCTCCTTCAGATATTCCAAGGTCTTTTTAAAACAACTTGTTCAAGAACTGCCTTTCCTACTTGACTATAAGCCACATGAGGAAAGAAACTGCTCGTGTTTCGTTCTCTTCTATAGTCTCAGCACCAGGTGACAATTGGGCACTTACAAGGACATTTGGTGAATGAATGACTAGATGAATATGGACCTCTAAATGCTTTTCCAAATCCAATGTTCCCTGAATCTATCAAGGGGGAGAGGTGAATTTTCAAGTCTTCTGGCCCCTCCCAGAGTGGCACTTCGGAGCTTTCTTTGGAGATCATCTGCATATTGGCAGTATCAGCAGCAGGGTGGCACTGCTGATATTAAAGACAACACATCCTGTTTCTAATATTCTGTGCCTCAGAGGACAGAGTCGGGGTTCCCATTAGACCAAAAACGTCCTTTATCGCCTTCTAAAAAGGAGGACTCCAGAAAACCAAATGGAAGGCAGAGGATGCAAACATCTAAATGTGTGGGTATAAACAGCACTCAAGTGACCCAGCTGTGCAGGTTGCTGTGGTTGGGTGGGGACCTCTGAGCTGTCCCAAAGCAGGAAGGGGGGAACCTGAAATAACACCTTGGTGGGAGCAGCAGGGAGCCTTCTGGCTGGAAAGAAGTACGGGCCATCTTTCAGCAGACAGCTATTTCACTCTACCCCTGACTGCTGAAATGTTAAGAGGCTTCTCTGGCTATTCATGGACTTTAACAAATCACTTCGACACTGGTGACATGAGCTCACCCTTTCTGTGAAGCCACAGGGTGAGGCCTCTGTGGCTGAGTAACTAACAGTTGGCTTTGGGGAGAGATTTGCTTTGTCTGGTTGGGAGGTAGGTGTCTGAAAGAAGCCAAGCCCTCTGCTGCTGTAATGAGACACCCGGCTTCCTCCACATCCTAATTATTGCTCTGCTAAAAATATTCAGTAATGAGTATGATCAGAGAACCTTTTTTATCATGCTTTTCAGAATTGCAGCATTTGGTTATGGAGCTATTTTAAGAAGCAGCAAAGCACATGTTAATGAAGGGAACTTTCAACAGTAGTAGGCAATATTAGAATGATGATGATGTGGACCTTACAGTCTATTTCATTTAAGCCCCATCTTTTAATCCAGCTTTGCAGCAGGATTTTGACACGTAGCTTTGATAAGCAGAGTAGAGTACTGTAAACTTTAATTCACACCCTTGATACCTCTGGATTCGTTTAACGTGATTTCTGACATGCAACATATACCTCAAGTATAAAGGCCAAATGTGGAGGCTTAGGCCATTTCTGAGCACCTTTCTCCCACAATGAATACCCTGGCCTCCTCTACCTGAACCCTAAACAGATCTCTGCTGTGGGTTTTCATTGGTGTGGACTCAACGGAGCAGATCAATGGATCACAAGACTGGGTCCCTACGCATGTGAAAAGTCACACATATTGGGTATGCCTGTGCTCCCAGGGCAAGCAAAATACCATCTGACCATTCAATTTGGAGATGAGAATTGTAGTGAATTAAACATGAGCACAGTTCCCATCCCCTGAAATCTGGGCTGGTCTTAGTGACTTGCTTATAACAAACTGACTATAGTATCAATCAGTGGTCGCCAACTGGTGGTTCGTGGACCACTGGTGGCCCATGAGGTCCGAAAGGTTGGCAACCGCTGGTATAAACGACACCAGGTGACTTCCAGGGCTAGGGCAGAAGAAGTTGGTGGCTTCTATCAAGATGGCAAGCCCTCTGGATGCCTCCTCTTAGGACACACACTCTTAGAACCCAGCCACCATGCTCTGAGAAGCCCATACGACCCCGAAGAGCCATGTGTAGGTGCTCCAAGGTCAAGCCCAACTGAACTCCCTGTCATCCACCCAGAAGGAAAACCACCACCGAGTGCTTGTCCCTACTCTGGACAGTAGCTGAGGAACTGTCACCCTGGGAAATGTTGGTTTCATTAATCCTGGGGGTGATCCAGGGTGAACCAGAATCCCTGGTCTGGATTCTCGCTACTCTAGGTGAGGTCTACAGACCTGCAGCTTCTAACAACCTGGGGGCTCATTGGAAATGGGGATTTGGGGTCCCACCAGGCCCACTGAATCCAATGCTGCACTTTGAAAGGACCCTGAAGGGATCTGTAAGCACATTTCCAGTTGACAAGCACGGGTCTCTATCGGGTCCTTCAGAGCAGTGTTAGAGAAGGAGCAGCTGGCTCACGGCTCAGATCTTACAAAGACTTAAACTGATGTAACTGATACCCCAGTCAGTTCCTCCCCCTCTCAGACATGTTCCACAGCACCCTTGCAAGTCTGACGTGTATGGGGCTTCCTTTCTTAGAACTCCTTACAAACAAGATCAGGATTTGAAAACATCAGGCCTCCCATTCTTACCCAATGCTCCTGACCACTGAGGGAGCCCTTTCTAAGAGCAGGGACAAAACTGGCTGCCGGCCTTGCTGGGGGTGACCTGGAGCTTCCTCACCTCCAGAGAAGGTAGGTGGAGCTAAGAATCCAGTAGACTGCATTTCGCTTCTAAAACAGGCTCTTTCCAAAAAGAATAGTTATGAAAGGGAAGGCCTTTACCTGAAAGGGCCAGGCTTGGAGGAGTACAAGAAGGGTTTTCTAAATCCCAGAAGTGTTCCTTTAATTGGTAAGACCAAAAGCTGAGTGGACTCAGGTACAGAATGTTTTACCATAAGCCCAGGAGTGGGAAAGACATGACATTGAAAGGGGGCAACTTCCTGTCTCCAGGAAGAAGAAAAGCCCCTTCTGGTGTTGAGGGAGAGTCCAGAGAGGCATGAGGAGGCAGGCAGCAAAGCCAGAGAACGTGAGCAGGACCTGTCCCTTGCCCCCAACTCAGGTTCACAACCCTGGAACGGTCACCCTGGGAAATGTTGTTCCAGTGAATCCTGGGGGTAACCCTAGATGAACCAGAATCCCTGGTCTAGATTCTTAATACTCTAGGTGAGGTCTATAAACCTGCAGTTTCTAACAACCTGGGAGTTCTCAGGGGCAGGGAAGAGACCCTGAGAAAGCCCAGAGCAGGAGCTGGTACCCTGTTTACCTCCAAGAACTTTGGGAGGAAATGGTCTCACAGAGGCCCCGTGCCAATGTGGGGATGGTGGGACCAACATGGGTTCAGTGCCGGTAGCCCCTAGGAACAGGGAAGGTGGTGGCCCTGATGGCAAATGTCAGCCACGGAGGTAGCTCCAGTGTAATGTGGGGTGTATTAGACTTCTTGAAATCCTTAAGTAAAGCACATGGCAATTCACTAGAGCATCAGATAATGGCTTACTGCATGTAGGAAGGTATGGAGGGATGCATCTACAGCACCTGTCTATAGATGAGATGTGTGATAGAAAGTAAAAGAGCAGAAAATAAACCAAGACATTAAACATCTACCTCTGCACCAAACTTGAGCTAAAATACCAATTCCAGCCACCTCTTCCTTACTCTTCCCTGTTCCTAAATTCTCATACAGCCATAGGCTGATGGGAGGTTTATGGAAGGTGGTCTGATGAAGGACAGGAGGGGGGAGGTGGGGAAGCTGAATAATGCAGATGACTATACTACCCCCTCCATCTCAGATATCTCTATTTTTTAGGGTCAGAAAAGCCATCTGACCCTTTAAGAGGATAGAAGTAATTACCTTTCCTCCATCTGTCTTTTTAAGTAATCCAAATGGATATGATCTGGGGAGGCACGGGAGTTTAAAAATCCCAGCCATGACTTTTTATTCTTGGGAGATTATCTAAAAGTCTGTGACACTGACTAAACACCTCTGCTCAGAAAAATGACATGGACTGGATAGTGAATATACGGCAGAGACTATTTTCCATTTGCCCAGAAAAACGCCTACAACTCGTGATTTACATCTTGCCTGTTAGATACAAGAAAAATGCAAATTCATGGATATAATTTTACAGACCTTTCATTCAGATCCTAGTCATTTTTGAAATAAGTCAAATGGCAAGCCCTTCTGTCTCTCACTGGGATTCTGCTGGGCTGTGAGAGTATGATGGTTTGGAGTAGTGTAGGCACTTTATTGCCGTGGCCTGGAACCAAACCGGAACTGTCTCCGAGGTGTGCCAGTATTTTGTGGTCAGCATCTCCTTCAATAAAGGGGGGTGTGAGGGACTCAGAACCAAGATACTAATGAAAAGCAAACAAATTGGATGCAACAATGATCCAGCAGCAAGCAGTAGGAAGAGAGAAAGTGATGAAGGAATTAACTCCAGGGAGTCTGCAGTAGAAGGAAACCCATTTCCCTGTCCCCCCAATAACTCCCTTGAGTTGACCGGAGTCTCTGACCTTAGCAGAAAGGCTCAGTGACAAATGGGGCAACTTCCAAAGCTCAGGCACTATGTCTGCCCTCCACGACAACACTTGACAGTTTGGGGTACAAAATACAGGGTGTCCCCCAAAGTGTATACACACTTTAACAGCTGCTAGCTCAATTTTGAAAATGAAATGTATTTAATAAGCACTGCTTTTATACTTATTCAAAGTGTGTGTATACAACTTTTTTGAGACGTCCTATATTTTACTAGAATCTACAAAAACGTATCCATGCTTTCTGTCCTCTGCATGTGGTAGGTACTCTGAGGATACTATTGTCATGTGACAAGATGATATATGGCAGGACTGACTTGGCAGACAATGAGTCCAGATTGTCAATTAGCCAGTTATCTGTTGGCTTCTGGAAGGAACTTTCTTTTTTTTTTTTAAATTTATCTTTATTGTTCAGATTATTACAGTTGTTCCTCTTTTTTCCCCCATAGCTCCCCTCCTCCCATTTCCCACCCCAACCTCTGTCCTTGCCCCCCCACTG